>VSMD01103623.1:0-22727 GCA_008750895.1 Mirza zaza | reverse complement strand
TTTTTTTTGAGACAGAGTCTCACTTTATTGCCCAGGCTAGAGTGAGTGCCATGGCGTCAGCCTAGCTCACAGCAACCTCAAACTCCTGGGCTCAAGCAATCCTGCTGCCTCAGCCTCCCAAGTAGCTGGGACTACAGGCATGTGCCACCATGCCCGGCTAATTTTTTCTATATATATTAGTTGGCCAATTAATTTCTTTGTATTTATAGTAGAGATGGGGTCTCGCTCTTGCTCAGGCTGGTCTCGAACTCCTGAGCTCAAAGGATCCGCCCACCTCGGCCTCCCAGAGAGCTAGGATTACAGGCTTGAGCCACCGCGCCCGGCCACTCTCTGGAGAATCTTGACTAATACAGATGTTAAGTATTAAATATCTTTTCTATCCTAGAGTAGGTGTGCTTTTCAACCAAAAAGATTCTCCAGCAGCTATTGTTAAACATTTGGCTTCTGACAATTCAGTAAAAATATAATACATGGCAATTGCAATTAAAAATACTGCCATTTATAATAGCATGAAATACATGGGGATAATCTGTCCACATATGTGCAAGATCTATATACATTGAACACTACAAAACATAACAGAAGTTAAAGAAGACCTAAATAAATGGAGAGAAATACCATTATCATGAGTCAGAACACTTAGTATTGTTGTCTATTCTCCTCAAACTGATTTATAGATTCAATGTAACCGCAATAAAAATCCCAAATATATTTTTAAGAAGAAATCAACAGGCTTATTCTAAAAGTTATGTGGAAATGCAAAAGACTTAAACTATGAAAAACAACTTTGAAAAAGAACAAAGTTGGAGGACAAACACTTCCTGATTTCAAGATTCATTATAAACCTATAGTAACCAAGACATGTGGTATTGCCATCAAGGTAAAAATGTATATCAAAGGAACAAAGTAAAGAGTTCAGAAGTAGACAACTGATTTTTGACAAAGGTACAAAGGCAATTCAGTGGAGAAAGATCATCTTTTCAACAAATTGTGCTGGACAAGTAGATATTCATATGCACAAAACAAACTTTTATCTATATATCACACCATATATAAAAGTAAACTCAAAATAGATCATAGACTTAAATATAAAAGCTAGAACTATAAAATTTTTAGGAAAAAATACAGGAAAAAAAATTCTTACAGTTTTGGGTTAGGTAAAGATTTCTTAAATATGATACCAGTAGCAACATTCAAAGCATAAATGAACAAATTGATAAATCAGACTTCCTCAAAATTAAAAACTCCTGTTCTTCCAAAGATACTGTTAAGAGAATGCTATGGTTTGGATATGGTTTGTTTGTCCCCACCAAGACTCATGTTGAAATCTGATCCCCAATGTGGCAGTGTTGGGAGCTAGAGTCTAGTGGGAGATGTTTGGGACATAGGGGCTGATCCCTCATGAACGGCTTGATGCCACTCTTTCAGTTAGTTCTTGCTCTGATGGTCAGACTAGATTAGTTCCCATGGGAATGGATTAGTTCCCTGGAGAGTGGGTTATTAGAAAGCCAGAAGGCCCCTGGGGTTTTGTCTCTTCACACTTCACCTCCCCTTTGACTTAAGGCTTTGACCTAGCATGTGGACCTGACCAGAAGCCAAGCAGATGCAGGTGTGATGCTTCTCGTACTTCCCAGCTAAATAAACCTCTTTTCTTTATAAATTATCCAGCCTCAGGTATTCTGTTATAGCAACACAATGGACTAAGAGAATAAAAAGACAAACCACTGACTGGGAGAAAATATTTGCAAATCATGTATCTGATAAAAGATTTATATCCATAACATAGAAAATCTCACAAAGGTTAAATAAGAACATAAGCCGGGCACAGTGGCTCACGCCTGTAATCCTAGAACTCTGGGAGGCTGAGGCGGGCGGATTGCTCGAGGTCAAGAGTTCGAAACCAGCCTGAGCAAGAGCGAGACCCCCATCTCTACTATAAATAGAAAGAAATTAATTGGCCAACTAATATATATAGAATAAATTAGCTGGGCATGATGGCAGATGCCTGTAGTCCCAGCTACTCAGGAGGCTGAGACAGAAGGATCGCCTGAGTCCAGGAGTTTGAGGTTGCTGTGAGCTAGGCTGATGCCACAGCACTCACTCTAGCCTGGGCAACAAAGTGAGACTCTGTCTCAAAAAATAAATAAATAAATAAATAAGAACATAGACACTCAATAAATAAATGGGCAAAGATTTTAACGAATAGTTCATCAAAGAAAATATGTAAGAGGCAAGTAAGCACATGAAAAGATGCTCAAAATCATTAGTCATTAGGGAAATGTAAACGAAAACTGCAATGAGATACCAGTACACTCCTCTGAGAATGTCTGAAATTAAAAGGACTAACCATACCAAGCGTTGGCTAGATTGTGGAAGGTAGAACTCTCATCCACTGCTGGTGGGAATGAAAAATGGGATGATCTCTTTGGAAAACAGTCTGGCAGTTTCTGACAATGTTAATCTTATATTTACCATATTATCTAGCCATTGATTTTACTAAGTATGTATCCTTGAGAAAGAAAGTATATGCCCATGAGGAGACATATACAAATATTCACAGCAGCTTTTATTTTTAAAAAAGACTCAAACTGGAAACAACTCCAATTTCCATTAAAAGGTGAGTAGATAAAACAAAATGTAGTATATCCATATAATGAAATTTTATTAAGTCATAAAGAGGGAACTCTTCATATACATAAAACTATGGATAAATGTAAAAATAATTAGGTCAAATAAAAGAAGCTAGACAAAAAAGAATGTACAACATATGATTCCATTCACATAAAATGATAAGAAACAAAAACTAATCTATAGTGACAGAAGATCAGTGATTGGGAATGGGACAGGGAAGCTGGAGACAGGTAGGTGGAGGGGATCACAAAGGGGCAATGAGGAAACTTTCTGAGGTGATGAATATGTTCATTACCTTGACTGTAATATTGGATTCACCAGAATATATATATATTAAAACTTATTAAACCATATATTTTAAATATCTACAGTATATGTCAACAAGGCTCAAAGAAGTATTCAAAATACATTTGTATAATCATAAGTCTTTGATCCAATTAAATAAATCAGCCAAGAGTCCCACTATTATGCTCTTATTGTATATTAACAGGTCCACACTATGTCTTTTTTTTTTTTTTTTTTGAGACAGAGTCTCACTTTGTTGCTCAGGCTAGAGTGAGTGCTGGGGCGTCAGCCTAGCTCACAGCAACCTCAATCTCCTGGGCTCAAGTGATCCTACTGCCTCAGCCTTCCGAGTAGCTGGGACTACAGGCACACGCCACCATGCCCGGCTAATTTTTTGAATATATATATTTTAGTTGGTCAATTAGTTTCTTTATATTTTTAGTAGAGGCAGGGTCTCGCTCAGGCTGGTTTCCAACTCCTGACCTTGAGCGATCCACCCGCCTCAGCCTCCCAGAGTGCTAGGATTACACCCGGCCCACACTATGTCTTATGAAATGGTTCCACAACGATCATTTACAATGGCTGAGTATTTCAGAATACTGGATGTCTATAGCCTTTTGAAGTATAAAAATAAAAATACCAGCCGGGCGCGGTGGCTCAAGCCTGTAATCCTAGCACTCTGGGGGGCCGAGGCGGCCGAGCTCCGGAGTTTGAAACCAGCCTGAGCAAAAGCAAGACCCCCATCTCTACTAAAAATAGAAAGAAATTATCTGGACAACTAAAAATATATAGAAAAATTAGCCGGGCATGGTGGTGCATGGCTGTAGTTCCAGCTACTTTGGAGGCTCAGGCAGAAGGATTGCTTGAGCCCAGGAGTTTGAGGTTGCTGTCAGCTAGGCTGACACCATGGCACTCTAGCCTGGGGACAGAGCGAGACTCTGTCTCAAAAAAAAAAAAAAAACAATTATTATAGAATGTAAAAAACCATGGTCACCAGGAAAGAAATTGTATTACAATCTCGAATTGCTAGGAAGACCTAACAACTGCATAGTTCCACATCCATCTGAGAGATACATGGGAATCATCCATTATTATTTACATAGGCAGAAAGTATATGTAAATTTATTATAAATGCATGTTAAATATCAAGTTCCTTTCCCCAAATGGACTGTTCACTGCTTTGTGCCAAAGTAATACAACTCTAAGATGGACCTCAAAGGCTCCTACAAACCATGCAGCTGCTGAAAAGGGATGAAATTCCATCTGCTAAATCTCTTCTCCAATGATGAGATCTCTACCTTTAGGCTATGTTATAAACATAGAAACTATTCCACAACATACTTCTGTTCAGATCTATGAACTCACTTGAGCCAGGTGTCATATCCCACCAGGGATGGAAGTGTTCAGGTCTCCTGAGGACTGATTTGTTCCCTTCAAATCTGGAGTAGAAGCTTCAGCAGTCACCACGATCCAGATCCTCAGAACCACCTCCTGTCATGGATGATATGAGCTCAGTCACCTGTATGAAAAGCTACACAGGGAGATAGAATCCAGCAATCACCATGCTTTGTTGGAGTAACTATGTGCCCAGCACCACGGGAGCTAAACACTGGGTTAGTGACCAAGGACACTGATACAACTGGGTAGCGATTGTAACAACCAGAAGGTACAAAGGGTTTCTCACCAGGGCCTTTTTCTTCTCCTTTCCTCTATCTTTCCTCTATCCCCTAAAAACAAATTTGGAAAAGAATAAGAAGTGGCCCAATTTTCATACAGACATTCATGATCCCACAATAACCATAGGGTTAGGCTTACACAGGTGTTGTCACTGAAGGTTCCAGCAATCCTGTGGTGAGCATTCTCATCCCCATTTTACAGAGGGGTAAGCTGGGCTCAGAGAGAGTCATTACCTCATTCTCCCGTGCCAGGCCTCTGCATGGAAAGTAGCTCCAGGACACTCTGGAGCAGGACACCACCCTCACATCTCCTTGCCTCAGGAAACAGCGGAGCACTGAATCCCAAAGCGGGAACGAAGAGACTTGGATCTGGGATCCCTGTGTCTCCTCACATCCCAGGGCGGTTCAGCCCCCACTGCGGGGCAGCCGCACCCTCAGGTGAGTGCCAAATACCTGAAAGTGGGACCTTGCTCTTCTCACTGGGCCACGTGGGTCTCCATTAAAAAGTCGTCCGTAGCCACGGTCGCTGTGATGACGTCAGGTTACTATGGTAACTGCGATGCGCAGGCTTGTTCTCCACACCCAAAATGCCTCCAAACATCCAAACGGTCCCTCTGTCCCGCTGCCTTTCCCTGAAAGAAAAACACCTTGACTCCTTAGGCTACGAATGCTACCACCTGATAAAATATACTTATTAGAGGAACTAGGCTGGGAAGCAAGTGGCATTTTGCCCAGGTTGTGGGGGCAAAGCATGTCCCTTTGGTCAGGAATTGTGTTTGCTTTAAAAGT
The DNA here is from genome assembly GCA_008750895.1 of Mirza zaza. Lineage (NCBI taxonomy): Eukaryota > Metazoa > Chordata > Mammalia > Primates > Cheirogaleidae > Mirza > Mirza zaza. The sequence continues at coordinate 17,346 of VSMD01103623.1, read as the reverse complement.
GACAGCAGGCTGGGAGTGGTGGCTCACGCCTGTAATCCTTAGCACTCTGGGAGGCTGAGGCGGGAGGATCGCTCAAGGTCAGGAGTTCGAGACCAGCCCGAGCAAGAGTGAGACCCCCGTCTCTACTAAAAATAGAAAGAAATTAGCCAAACAACTAAAAATAGAAAAAATTAACCAGGTACAGTGGCGCATGCCTGTAGTCCCAGCTACCAGGGAGGCTGAGGCAGGAGGATCGCTTGAGCCCAGGAGTTTGAGGTTGCTGTGCGCTAGGCTGACGCAACGGCACTCTAGCCTGGGCAACAGAGTGAGACTGTGTCTCAAAAAAAAAAAAAATGATAAATGCTCGAGGTGATGGATACCCCAGATACCCTGACTTGATCATTACACATTCTATGCATATAACAAAATATCATATGTATCTCATAAATATGTACAAATATTAAACATCAATAAAATTTTTTTAAAACTCTAGGTTGCAATCTTTTCTTAGCCAAGCATGTGTTCTGCTCTGCCCCCAAGGAGTGGGTCTTATGGTAGGCCCATGGCTCTCGTCCGCTTTTCTGGGTCTCATTGGCTCCCCAACTATTTCTATGGTCTTGTATTTGCTTGGGTCTTTAAGGTGCCTCCAAAATATACCCCTGCTCCAAGTCTGAGCTTGAAACCAGCTAATAATTCTGAAAAAACTATAAGGAGAACAATATATTGACTTTTATTCCTTATAAAGCTGATATTGGAGAATGTGACTTAGATTTGTTGGCAAGTGGATGTCCTATTAATGAATTGCAGTATGGGACAGACTTATCCACCCAGTAGTGCTGCATTGGGACAGTCACAAATGTCAAAGACTGTGATGCATATCCAATCTGCTAGCTGCTGAAGGAATCCTGTCTACATGTGCTCAAGGAAAGTGGCTTCCTTGCCAAAGGCTATCCCTATAGCAGGAGAAAATGTTCCAGGATGCCTTCTTTGAAGATCATTTCCCAAAGGAAATAAATGCCTCTCATTGTGATTGTGATTGTGATTGTGATTGGTGTGACATACTCACCAAGCAAACGTCTGAGGATATGGTTTTTCATGTGACTCACAGGCCATTTGTAGCAACACTCTCTTACTCCCTTAACAAAAATGATTATAGTGGAGGCTCATCTTATGGAAAGGAATTGGAATCAATATTTATTTATTTATTTATTTATTGAGACAGAGTCTCACTCTGTTGCCTGGGCTAGAGTGCCATGGCGTCAGCCTAGCTCACAGCAACCTCCATCTCCTGGGCTCAAGCGATCCTACTGTCTCAGCCTCCCGTGTAGCTGGGACTACAGTCATGCACTACCATGCCCGGCTAATTTTTTGTATATGTATTTTTAGTTGGCCAATTAATTTCTTTCTATTTTTGGTAGAGACGGGGTCTTGCTCAGGCTGGTCTCTAAATCCTGACCTCCAGCGATCCGCAGGCCTCGGCCTCCCAGAGTGCTAGGATTACAGGGGTGAGCCACCATGGCCAGCCTGGAATCAATATTTAAATTCCAAGAGTAGGGTGAAAATCATATCTCACAATTCTACTTTAAATAATAATTAAAATAATTTTAAAATCATGCATCTTATTATGAGAAGAACATAACTAGTATATCAGTGTTATTCTGTAATTCCAATTTGGTATCTTGAAATTAAATAAATCAGTCAGTGAAGAGACAAATATATCTATGCATGTATGTGTATTTCAACATGCATAGAAAAAAAGTATGCCAAGTACAGCCCAAAATGATAGTAATGATTACCTTTAGGCAGTGGGATGGGGGAATGTTGGTCAGGAAAGAGACTTTCACTTTGTCTACCTGTGGGACATTTTAATCCACATATTAATTATTTATATTTATAATCTGCTACAAATCAGTATGTATGGAAGATATTCTTATAAGCAGTAAAGGTACAGAGGAGAATAAAATTGTATTCAATATATACTTAAAGGCCAGGCGCGGTGGCTCACGTCTGTAACCTAGCACTCTGGGAGGCCGAGGCGGGAGGATTGCTCGAGGTCAGGAGTTCGAAACCAGCCTGAGCAAGAGTGAGACCCCGTCTCCACTATAAAATAGAAAGAAATTAATTGGCCAACTAATATATATAGAAAAAATTAGCCAGGCATGGTGGCACATGCCTGTAGTCCCAGCTACTCAGGAGGCTGAGGCAGTAGGATTGCTTGAGCCCAGGAGTTTGAGGTTGCTGTGAGCGAGGCTGATGCCACGGCACTCACTCTAGCCTGAGCAACAAAGCGAGACTCTGTCTCAAAAAAATATATATATATACATATATATATACTTAAAATATATTTGTCTCTTTGTTTTATTAAAATTAATTTAGGAATGACAAATGGCTCCATATGGCTTAGGATCTAAAAATGCAAAAAGAAAATCATGTTTAGTGGGATACAGCTAAAAATTTAAATAAATGTGATCTATGTTCCTTCTGAATTATAGTTCATTAAGGGAAAACCTTATGCTCTGGCAAATAATAACATGTTTTAAAGAATATCAGAATGATCAGGAACTGTGGCTGGGTATGATTTTTTTTTGTTTTTTTGTTTTTTTGAGACAGAGTCTCACTCTGTTGCCCAGGCTAGAGTGCTGTGGCGTCAGCCTAGCTCACAGCAACCTCAAACTCCTGGGCTCAAGCAATCCTGCTGCCTCAACCTCCCAAGTAGCTGGGACTACAGGCATGCGCCATCATGCCTGGCTAATTTTTTCTATATATTTTTAGTTGGCCAATTAATTTCTTTCTATTTTTAGTAGAGACGGGGTCTCACTCTTGCTCAGGCTGGTCTTGAACTCCTGACCTTGAGCGATCCTCCCGCCTCAGCCTCCCAGAGTGCTAGGATTACAGGCGTGAGCCGCTGTGCTGGGCCATGGGTATGATTATAATAGCAAAAGTGTCATGAGCAAAAGGAGAATTTCTAGGTGAGCTTGTTTTGAGCTTGTTTCAGACCCATACCAGTGGGGCCATGTGTCTCAGTGACCTTTGTCGTCTCTTAGTAGGGCCTATAGCCTGACCTGAACTCCAGTAGGGATCAGCTGCCTCTCAACCCTCTTCACCTCGGGCAGCACACTCGCTGGAGTAGAGGAATTAGGAGAGTCCCACCAGCCAGCCCCAAGTTCTGTCATATGTCTTCATCACCACTGTCACCAGCCTAATATTAGTTTTCCATAGTAAAAAGGATAGCCTTCTGTCACCACAGCAGCAGAGACTCCATTCACAGGGCTGCTCCTCATGGCTGTTCTGCTCTGTTCAAATCTGAGGGTGGCATTTTTACCTTCAGAGTCCAACTCCTTCCAGGCTGCCAAAACCAAGGGATCACATGTATTTGCAAACTCTCCAGTGCCTTGCCAGAGCTCAGTAGGTAAAATGCAAACTCTGGACTATAAGCAACAGGCCCCTGTGCACTCTACCTCCTACCTTCCTCACTACCCTCATCTGAGCCACTCCCCCTCTCACATTCACTCTGTTACAGTGGCCTCCCTCCATCCCAAATGGGCCAAGCTACTTTCCACCTCAGGGCCTTTGTACATGCTACTGCCCCTGCCTGGAAGTCTCTCCCACCCTAGCTTTCTCCTGTTCACCCTTCGGGTTGCCACTAAAGGTAATTTCTTAGAGGGGAGAAACTTCCTTTAAATGTGCCCCCTCCCATCTAAATTAGATTCCCAATGCTGTTTTCTGGGATGTTGGACTTTGCTCCATAAATGCCACATGAGCGAAAGTGCTTGACAAAAAGGGAGAGATACAAGTAATGCAGACAATACAACACCTGGAACATAGTATTAATAAATACTCAAGGCCGGGCACGGTGGCTCACGCCTGTAATCCTAGCACTCTGAGAGGCCGAGGCGGGTGGATTGCTCGAGGTCAGGAGTTCGAAACCAGCCTGAGCAAGAGCGAGACCCCATCTCTACTATAAATAGAAAGAAATTAATTGGCCAACTAATATATATAGAAAAAAAATTAGCCAGGCATGGTGGCGCATGCCTGTAGTCCCAGCTATTGGGGAGGCTGAGGCAGAAGGATTGCTTGAGCCCAGGAGTTCGAGGTTGCTGTGAGCTAGGCTGACGCCACGGCACTCACTGTAGCCTGGGCAACAAAGTGAGACTCTGTCTCAAAAATAAATAAATAAATAAATACTCAATTCAGGTATGAGACTCTCATTGACCTGGCTCCCCAGTGTAATTCTCTTTGGTAGCTCAGGAAAGGAGAGAGGCAATGAGATTCAGGCAGAGCTCCTGATTCTTGCTCCATGTTCTTCCCTGCAGACCCACGGTCACCAAATGCCTTGTCTTTCCTGGAGCTCCAAGAAGATCCCAGATTCTCAAGTCACTGGCACACCTGGAATTGAACCTAATGGACCCTAAAAGGCCATGGGGAAGGCACAACCATTCAGTAGGAAAGACTAAGCATTTCTCTCCCATCCCATCCCATCAGAAAACTCATTCTATAACATTCTGTATCACAAAAATGGCCTAGAATCTGTCACATAAGTACATGAGTGTGTTTATTTTTCTTCTCCTTTTAACATTCCCAAAATGCTCTCTAAGATACAGTGATGATTTTGAGATGAATATAAAATCTCGCTTAAAGAGAAATATGGAATAAGAATAAAACAAACAAATGCTGCCTGACTATATGTTCTAGATATTCTATTTGGTATCAGGATTTCTTTTTACAAATTATAAAAGTGAGTCTCGGAGAGGTTAAGTATGAGTCCCAGGGCTACCTAGCTACTAAAAGCAAGAGTTGCTACCATAATCCCCATGTGCTTGGCTCAAAGGCCTGTGTTTGGAGCCAAGTACTCAACCTCCTCTTTGAGAAATGTCTATTCAGATCCTTTGCCTGGTTTTTATTTGGGTTATTTGATTTTTTTCCTATTGAGTTGTTGGAGCTCCTTATATTATTATATAATTAATATATTCTACTTATTAATCCCTTGTCAGATGAGTAGTTTACAAATATTTTCTCCCATTCTGGGGGTTCTATCGTCACTTTGTTTTGTTTTTTTGTTTGTTTTTTTTTTGAGGCAGAGTCTCGCTTTGTTGTCCAGGCTAGAGTGAGTGCCGTGGCGTCAGCCTAGCTCACAGCAACCTCAAACTCCTGGGCTCAAGCAATCCTCCTGCCTCAGGCTCCCAAGTAGCTGGCATGCGCCACCACGCCCGGCTAATTTTTTCTATATATATTAGTTGGCCAATTAATTTCTTTCTATTTTTAGTAGAGATGGGGTCTCGCTCTTGCTCAGGCTGGTTTCGAATTCCTGACCTCAAGCAATCCTCCCGCCTCGGCCTCTCAGAGTGCTAGGATTACAGGCGTGAGCCACCAGGCCCGGCCGGAAAAGGCTTTCTTAAAGCCCTTCTTGGTAAAGATGGATTTAGAAGAATGCTTAGCCATGATAGACATAGCTTTCTAGTACCTTGGAATGAAAGAGAACAGTGGTTGATGACACGGTGATGCCCATTTATAGGCCCTGTATTCAAATGAAGTCTTGGGTGCACAAATTATTTAATTGGATGAAATTTAATCCAGGGAAACCCTGCCAATAACCTACACAATATTAAATGTAATTAGATAGTTCTCCCACCTGGCATGATCCAATTGGTGGGCATGGGATATTCAGGTTGCCTGAAAGCTTCCTGTAGGCTCCACTGAGAGCACTTTGAAGATCCCATCTATATCAGCTAAACTGTGTTCATTTCAGCTTCAGAGAATCTGACTTCTGTAACCCATGTCCATAATGCCAGAGGAATGATGCTGGCCACATTTGGGCCATTTGTCTACCAGTTCAGAATCTAATGTTGCCCTAGGCTAAGCCACTCTGGCTTGAGCAGAAACTCTCTGACGTGGGGTAGAAGTTCTTAGAAATAAGAGACCTGGTTGATAAACCACTGCCTCTCATTCTGATCAAAGTCTTCAATGACTTTGGAAAGAGGACAAAACCAGTCTCTAAACACAGAACACAAACAAAAATAGGAATATTTATTAAAATGTAAAATATTCTTCAACATTAAACAAATTTAAAATTATTTTCCTGACAATACTTAGGTCCAAGAAAAATACTGTAAATTGTATAATTTGTAAATAAATATGAAAGCTTTTGGCTGCAAAAAATTACTAAACTACACATCTAAGTAACCTCCTTATGGAGAAAAAGGAACTAATATAGAAAATATTATTCAATGTATAGGATATCTCTTTCAAACATCTATGATAATACAACTGAAAATAGTGATAAGATGTATGAATTTATAGAAAATATAGATTACAGAAATTAAGCCCACCACTCTCCCCAAAAAGCAATTTAAGGACTAAAAAGAATAGAAGAAATTGAGGTCGTTAGTGAGCTACCATCCCAAATGGCCAGACTTCCAAAAGTATTTTATGTCAGGCCATTAAGGAACAGGTATTTTTTTCTATTACTCGAATGGCGTCAGATAATGAAAGGAAAAAAATATCATTTTTATGTAAAGAAAAAAATGTAAATAAAGCATGCTAAAAAGACTTCTAAGCAGTCACATTCATAAATAAGGATACAAAAATCCTACATAAAATATTAGAAATTATATCTGGTATCACAGTTAATGATGAACAAAAAAAGGACAAATCAAGATTCATCCAAGAATACAAAGATGTTTCCATAAAGTGCAAATATGATTCACATTATGATGTTAAATGAAAAAAGATAATCTTTGGTTAATCTCAACACATGATTTAAATTCCTTTGTTAATATGATGAGTTGGGGCCTGGTGTGGTGGCTCATGCCTATAATCCTAGCACTTTGGGAGGCCGAGGCTTGAGATCAGGAGCTGGAGACTAGCCTGAGCAAGAGTGAGACTCCATCTCTACTAAAAAAATAGAAAATTTAGCCAGGTGTAGTGGCATGCACCTGTAGTCCCAGATACTCGGAAGGCTAAGGTAGGAAGATCACTTGAGCCCAGAAGTTTGAGGTTCCAATGAGCTAGGATGATGCCATTGCACTCTAGTATGGGCAACACAGCAAGACCCTGTCTGCAAAAAAAAATTCATAATAATAACATGATGATGAGTTGGATAATGTTTGCTTCATAGTGGAATACTAGCAATATCATCATTAGAATGAGGACTCAAAAAATTAAGTCCTCTAATCCAGACTACTATCATTATGTGGTATATTAGAAAAATCTTATAAAAGGAATTGAAAAAAGGATTTTACTGCAAAGGAGACCTAGAAAAACTACCACAAAATCACCTGCAAGTAAATTGCCCAAACAGGTACCACATGATTGACTCACACATTAGGAATAACATTTGGGAAACCAAGACTCTTTTCAGAGCCATGTGTGTGAATTAAAGAAAGAGCTGTGGACATGTTTGGAAAAAAGATATTTCATTAAGTCACTTCATTTATACCACATTGCTTCAAAATGCTAATGCATGTCAGTATGCAATGCAAATGTTTTACCAAAGTTATCCTAGTATACTGGTCTCATACATGTTGTATTATATGAGAAGGTATTTTAGCATATCAAATCCATGAGGATGGTCACAGTGTCTCTACCATTTTGCTCTTGTAAATTCAGAAAGTAAGTAGAAGCACTAGTGAAAAAAAAAAAACATTAAAAATTCACTATACTTTGGCTGAGAGTGCAGGGGTGATTGAGACAGATGAATCTGGTAGGTAGAGATGAAAACAGGACCTGATGTTGAAAGACTAGACAGTGCAATGAGTACATTTAATTATTAATCTGGGGAGCAAATGAGGAACAAAGAGACTAAGTGAGCAATCATGCTCTAATTCTGTGTTTTATGAAAAAGACTAAAGGAAATGACTTTAATTGCTGTAAATAACATATTATAAGCAGGAATCCAGGGAAAACAGTATTAATATAATAAAAATACCACAACATTTTTTGAAATTCATTTTCATACATAACAAAAACAAAAAGCTCATAAATACATAAATCAAAAATTTCAAGAAATAATACCCTTAACCAAGCTCTCTGGACTCTGAAATTTCTATTTTATTTCATTCAGATTTATTCAATTCTATTCTTTTCCAGTCTATAATCTTTCATTTTGAAAAACACAAGCCTTAACGATCTGCAATTCTGCATGACTTGGGTGACTGGAGTATCCAATGAGAGCAGCGCATGCCCTCGTCTCTACTGGCTCAGCCAATGAAGAACCTCTTGCCATAACTGAGCCACAGCTATTGGCCCTAGGTGTAGGGAGGTAACCCCGCTGAACAAATGAGGGCCTTCATGGGATGTTTTGCCTTGCAAATGGGAAAAGAAATTGGTGTGGTTCTTTGCTTGTCAGTTGTTCGCTCGATTTTCTAATCCTCTGCTTCCAATCGTGGTGATTTAATGACATGAATCCAGGGCTAGCAGTGGACATACCACCTGCCTCATACATCATATTAAAAGGACCATGGTGTCTTAGTCTGTTTGTGCTACTATAACAGAATACCTGGAACTGGGTAATTAAGAAAGAAGAGAAATTTATTTGTCACAGTTCTGGAGGCACCAGCAGGTTTAATGTCTGGTGAGGACCCATTCTCTCCTTTCAAGATGACACCTCATTGTTGCATCCACATTTGGTGGAAAGTGGAAGGAGAATAGGAGCCTAGCTAGTTCTTTCCAGCCCTTTTATAAGGTCGCTAATCCTATTTATGAGGGCAGAGCCCTTGTGGCCTAATCACCTTCTAGGGCCCCACCTCTTAATATTTGTGCTGGGGATTAAGTTTCAACATGAATTATGGAGGAGACGCAAACATTCAAACCATAGCACATGGTGACCAATTAAGAAAAATAAGGTTCAAACTACTTAAACCAGGAAAAGAAAAAAAAATAAAAAAATAAAAAAGAAAAAAGAAAAATAAGATGACTCCTCCTCCACAGCTATTTGAATATTGAGTTATTTTACTTAATTTTTTCACCTCTAAACACATATTCCTGAAAATAAAACCCAGCATGTAAACTTGGCAGGATGAAATCCCAGCTCCCAGTGCAGTGGCAAATACAATGGGGTTGGTCCTCATTCTTAACCCATCACCACCCTCCTCCTTTTTGATTCTGGCCCATTACTCCTGGATAAGAGGAGAATGAGGGTGGAGTGGAAAGGAGGAAGCTTGAAACAGTAGCCATTTACTCTTTCTCATTATGAAGGACTTTAAAAACAAATCTAGGGTAATAGGTGGGCTTTGGCCAGTCACTGAGGAGATTAGTGGAGCATAAGAGCACCCAGCCTCCTCTTCACGAGGTCATCAATACAGTTTTTGCATGCTGTTCTGTGTCCATCTGAGAGGTGTGACAGGCAAGTCCTGCCCCTCATGGCTTTTTGCTGTTGCTATGAAATACTAAAACCTGTCCATAATTTTACCACCCTTGGCTTCCAAGATTTTCCTACACAGAGGTAAATGTGAACAACATCAGCCTGTGGGGGTTGAAATTAGGCAAGGACAATATGGCTTTGGGTACACTTGATGCTTGACCAGATATTTTGTAATGCATCATCAGGAATTTTGTTTTAAGAACAAATATTATGCATAGATATTGTGCTTGTTAACACAATTGTGAACAGTGAATTTTATTCCTTCTAGGAACTGAGAATCCTTTCCCAGATGGGATCTTCCTAGAGAAGTGAAGGACCTTACCCATGGTCCGGTAGGTTTTGTGTCAGATTTGACACCAGGACCCAGGACAATCTCCTGAATCCCACTGCAGTGTCTGGTCCATCTGATGTGGCATTAGCCTTTGAGCATTTGAGCCTATCAGAGGCTCATAGAAACTGTGTTTCTCTGCTTTAATCTACTTCACAAGAAATATGTTATAATAAAAGCTAATGCCATGTTGATTTGCATGATGTACCTCAATATCCATTTGAGTAATTAATTCAAATTAAAATGCATAAGCCCAAGGAGGATCACTTGAGTCCAGGAGTTTGAGGTAGCAGTGAGTATGATGACACCACTGTATCTAGCCCAGGCAACAGAGCAAGACCCTCGAAAACAAAACAAAACAAAACAAAAAAACCCAAAATGCATAAGCACATTTTCTCCTTAAACTCCAACAGCTAGGGATAACAGCCATCAGGTTGAGTTCCAGGTGCTGCTTCTCCTTTTCCCCTCTCCCTAAATTTTTACTTGTAGCCTCAAACCTTAACCTATTTTTGATTTCACTGGTATGTGGTTTTGTAGGCAGGAAGGAGATAGATAGAGGGATTACAATGGAAGCATCAATGTTATATTTGTGTATTTATCCCATCTTGTTGTTTGTAGCTATAGTTTGTTCATTTTCATTTCTGTATTGTATTATAGGACTATAACACTATTCTTCTGTTGATGAACATTTGCATTGTTTTAAGTTTTGTGCTTAACGATCAATCTCGTTCATGTCTTTTGGTGGCCATTACCAGGAGTGCAACTGCTGAGTCAGAATATACATTAATGTTTAGTCTTAGTAAATATTGACAGTTTTCCACAGTGGTTTTATCAACTTATACTTCCACCAGAATATATGTGTGGGTTCCAGTTACTCTATATTGTTGCTAACTCTCGATAATGTTAGTCTTTTGACTGTTATCCATTCTCCCATTTCACAGATAGGCAAACCACTGAGCCTAAAAGAGGTTAAATACTTTTCTAAAGTGCTAACTCTGCATTCTAGACTCTTTCCACTGCACCAGACCAACAACTTTTAGATTATGGGTTTCCAGCACTCAAGAATTGGGCATTCCAAAATGACATGTAATAATTTTTCCATGAGTTTAAAATTATATCTATTTTGAGTTACCCCTCATAAATGATTAGAATGATACCTGCACCCTGATAAGCATCTGTATTAGTACTCACTCAACATCACATCTTAATGATGATGACTGTGGTAGTGATTGAGATTAAGCTATTTCCTTTGGTTTAAGACATGGATTGAAAACTTTTTCTGTGGAGGGACAGACAGTAAATATTTTAGGTTTTGTGAGCTATTTATAATTTATTTTACTCCTGTTATTATTATATCTTTTATACAGGCTTTTCTGGTTACTATTGCTGCATAACAAATTACTCCAAAATTTTTCAGCTTAAAACAATCATTTATATTCAGGAAGTGTTCAGCTGCTAGGTTCTTATTTGTGGTCTCTCATGATGCTGAGGTCAGATATCAGCTAGTATAGCAGCCATCTGAAAGCTGAACTGGGATGGAAATCCAAGAGGGCTCACTAACATGGCTAGCAGTTACTGCTGGTTGTTAGATTAGAACTCAGCTGAAGCTGTCAACTAAAGAGCATATATTAATACATGGCCTTTCTAGCATGGTGGTCTCTGGGTAGCCTGAATTGTTACATGGTGGCTGAGTCTCTCAGAGTGAGCATTCCAAAAGAACCAGGCAGATACTTCATGGTGTTTTCTGATCTAGCCTCAGAAGTCACATGGTGATTATTTATACTGTATTATATTGATCAAAATCATCACAGGTCCTCCCAGATTCAAGGAGAGGAGATGTGGTTCACATTCGTCAATGGGAAGAGTGGAAAGGTCACATGTGGAATGGGATAAATCATCTTTTGAAATTAAATATCTTTCTCAAGTGAAGAAAGAGTGCAATCTGCGCACAGATATTCATGGGAGCAATGTTGTTAATAGTAAAAGTATAGAACATTTCCAGTGTTAATCAATGAGGGATTGATTAAATAAATTTTGGTAACTCTAAAAAGTAGAATAATATGCAACCAATAAAATGTATAGACTGGGTGCGGTGGCTCACGCCTGTAATCCTAGCACTCTGAGAGGCCGAGGCAGGTGGATCGTTTGAGCTCAGGAGTTCAAGACCAGCCTGAGCAAGAGCGAGACCCTGTCTCTACTAAAAATAGAAGAAAAAAATTAGCCAGGCATGGTGGCATTTTTTTGAGACTGTCTCAAAAAAAAAAAAAAAAAAGAAAAATACAAATCAAAACCATAATGAGATACATTTTATATCCACTAGAATGGATATAAATAAAAATGAAAGATAATAATGGGTATTGGCAAAAAGGTAGACAAATTGGAGCCATCACATACTGCAGGTGGGAATGTAAAATGGGCACCGCTGTGGAAAACAGTTTGGCAGTTCCTCAAAATGTTAAACACAGTGTTACCATATGACTAAACAATTCCATTCCTAGGTGTATACCCAAGGGAAATGAAACAATATGTACACACACAAACTTATATGTGTATCTTTCTGGTAGCATTATTCATAATAGTTAGAAAGTGGCAATACCCCAAATGTCCATCACCTGATGAATGGATAAATAAAATATGGTATATCCATAAAATGGATTATCATTTGGCAATAAAGAAGAAAGTGGGCTGGGCACGGTGGCTAATACCTATAATCCCAGCACTTTGGGAGGCTGAGGCAGGAGAATCACTTGAGACCAGCCTGGGCAACATAGTGAGACCTCTACAAAAAAATAAAAATTAAAAAAAAAATGGGACAAAGTGCTGATACATGCTAAAACGTGGAAAAACCTGGAGAATACTGTGCCAAGTGAAAGAAACTAGTCACTAATGATTACATATTGTATGATTCCATTAATATAAAATGTCTAGAACAGCTATATTCATAGAGACAGAAAGTAGATTAATGGTTGCATAGGGCTGGGAGGGTGGGAAATTCAAGGGAAATGGGTAGTGACTGCTAATGAGCATGAGGTTTCTTTTGGGGATGATGTAAATGTTCTAAGACTGATTGTGATGATGGTTGCACAACTCTTGAATATATTATAAAAACCATTGAATTCTGTACTTTAAATGGGTGAATTATATGGTATGAGAATTATATTTCAATAAAGCTATAATAAAAATGTCATGATATTGATAATTTCAAAGTAGCCTATTACATAGATTTTCTATACAATAGATTGAATTAAGATCACATAATTTTCTCTCTATTATGGATGTTTTTGTATTTATATCTTAGTGCATTTGATCATTTTCTCAAGATTTATTCTAAGAAATTGAATTAATGGATCAACAGTTATGACAAAATTAAGATTTCTTGATACATGTAGCTAAATATTTACTATGTTGTTAATTATAAAAACTACAGAAAAACACAAATGTGTATATAATGTAGAGAGTAGAGTTCTATGCTTTGTATTATTAAATTTTTCTGTTTATTTCATACACATAACATATATTTAATAAAATTATACCATATATACTGTTCTACTACTTGATTCCTCTACTTAATAGTATATCTTCAGCACATTCACATGTCACTATACATAGAACTACTTTATACATTTTTTTTTTTTTGAGACAGAGTCTCACTCTGTTACCCTGGCTAGAGTGCCATGGCATCAGCCTAGCTCACAGCAACCTCAAACTCCTAGGCTCATGTGATCCTTCTGCCTCGGCCTCCCAAGTAGCTGGGACTATAGGCATGCGCCACCATGCCCAGCTAATTTTTTCTCTATATTTTTAGTTGTCCAGCTAATTTCTTTCTATTTTTAGTAGAGACCAGGTTTCACTCTTGCTCGGCTGGTCTCAAACTCTGGAGCTCAAACGATTCACCCGCCTCGGCCTCCCAGAGTGCTAGGATTACAGGCATGAGCCACCACGCCCAGCCTGAGTTGCATTGTTCTGATGACTAACAATATTGAGCACCTTTTCATGTGTTTATTGGCCATTTGTATATTTTTTTGGATAAATATTTATTCAGGTCGTTTGCCCATTTTAAAATTGAACCAGCCTGAGCAGGAACGAGACCCCGTCTCTACTAAAAATAGAAAGAAATTAATTGGCCAACTAAAAATATATAAAGTTAGCCAGGCATGGTGGCGCATGCCTGTAGTCCCAGCTACTAGGGATGCTGAGGCAGAAGGATCACTTGAGCCCAGGAGTTTGAGGTTGCTGTGAGCTAGGCTGACGCCACGGCACTCTAGCCAGGGTAACGGAGTGAGACTGTCTCAAAAATTAATTAATTAATTAAAATAAAATTGAGTTATTTGTCTTTTTATTATTTGGTTGTAAGTGTGCTATATATTATAGAGATAAGTCCCTTATCAGATATATTACTTGCAAACATTTTCTCCTGTTGTTTGTCTTTTCACTTTCTTGATGGTGTCCTTTGAATCGCAAAAGTTTGACACTTTAATGAAGTCCCATTCATCTATATTTCTTTTGTTACTTGAGCTTTTGGTGTCATATCTAAGAAACCATTGCCTAATCCAAGGTCATGAAGAATTAGACCTATGTTTTATTCTGAGAATTTAGTAGTTTAAGCTTTTACAATTAGGACTTTATTTTAAGTTTTCTAGATGGTGTGTGTTAGAGATCCAAATTCATTTTTTGCGTGTAAATATCCATTTGTCTCAGCACCATTTGTTGAAAAGACTACTTTTTCATCACTGAATTGTCTCGGCACCCTGGTTGAAAATCAATTGGCTATAAATGTGAGGATTTATTTCTGTACTCTCAATTATATTCCATTGAGCCATATGTCCTTATGCCAATAACCACACTGTCTTGATTCCTACGGTCTTATAGGATGTTTTAAAATCTGGAAGTGTGAGGCCTCCAATTTTTTCCTTGTTTTTCAAAATTGTTTGTCTATTCTTGGTTTTCCACATTTCCATATGGATTTTGGGATCAGCTTGTCAATTTCTTCAAAGAACCCAGATAAGTTTTTGATAGAGATTATGTTGAATCTGTAGATCAATTTAGGAAACATTTCCCATCTGAACAATATTGTCTTCCAATCTATGAACATAGGATGACTTTCCATGTAATTAGGTATTCTTCTATTTCTTTCAACAATATTTTGTATTAATATTTTTTGGTATATAAGTCTTGGACTTTTTATTAAATTTATTTCAAAGTGTTTTATTCTTTCTGATGCTATTTTCAGTGGAACTCTTTCTTACTTTCCTCTTTGGATTGTTCATCGCTAGCATATAGAAATAGAATTAATTTTCACATATCAATCTTATATTCTGCCACATTACTGAATTCATTTATTAGTTTCATAGTTCTTTAGAGGATTCTTTGGGGGTTTCTATATACAAGATCATGTCATCTGCAAATAGAGATAGTTCTTTCCTTTTAATCTGGATGTCTTTTATTTCATTTCTCTTGCCTACTCCAGAAAAATCTGTATGTCAGAAAATAAAGCTCTTCATTTTCCCTCAAATATTTAACTAATTATACACATATAATGTCTGTAATAACCTATTTTTTACTACTGGTCAGGAATGTTTCCTTATCACCACTAAAAACTTGTATACTTGGATATGTAAGTCAGCTCTCTTGTTTTATTCCTCTTTCTATATATATTCCAGTAATAGAGTGGGCTAAGATTATAGCTTTGTGTCATTCTGCATCTTTGAAATGTGAGCTCCTCCATCAGGGATAAAAGAAATAGCACACCAGATAAGAGAAGGTAGGTAGCACAGTGCCTGCACATAAGTGGCATTCTCTAGAAGGCAATACTACATGTGGCTGTCCTTTGTGTCCCACCACACATAGTAGTGTCACCACCCATTGGGATGATGGACAGTTAATAAATAGTTGTTTTTACTGCATTTAAGTGCCCAATATATAAGGATTAATTATTTTTATAAACCAAACACCCATAGATAACCTGGGTAAACAGATGTACTAAGAAGATTATGTAACTAAATCTGTATTGATGGACATTAGTGATATTCCATTTTTTTTTCATTACAAACTAAGTCAACGGAATCTCTACTGTAGCCCCAGTACCAGCCAAGAGTAAATAGTCAATAAATAATTGCTATGTGAATTTTTAAAACAAAATAGTTTAAGCATAAGGTTATATTATAGCACTGTGTTAACTATCTCCAAGGGTAAATATTATAAGTGGAATTGCTGAGCCAAAAGATCAAATATTTTTATTTTTAAACAATTTACAAAGTTGACCTTCAGAAAATTTTTACCAACACATTCAACAAGAGCAGGGGAGAGTGCATGTGTCCCCAGTTCTTCAACAAAATCTCTTGCAAATTTTCATGTAATCCAAGCTATCAATATTGTCCTTAATTGTTCTTTATTATATTCATGTCATGCAACACACAACAATGTTTTGGTCAACGATGGACAGCATACAATATGACCACCAGAGCAATAGGCTATACCATATAGTCTAGGTATATAGCAGGCTATACCATCTAGATTTGTGTAAGTACATGCTATGATTTTCCCCCAACTACAAAATCGTCTACGGAGGCATTTCTCAGTATCCCTATCATTTAGTGATGCATGACTGTATTTAAAGGCCTTGCATACCAAAGTTCATGTGGAGATAAACAGAGACTATCCACGTCAGAACAAACGGAGGCTACTTATTCACAGCTTGTTATAACAAGCAAGTCAGCCACCATCATTTGAGTTTGGTAGAGTCAAAGGCAGACGGGAAGTTGGAAAGCTTTATAGTGAAAAATCCCAGATTTCAGGTATGCTCTGAATGGAGGTTGTTGGCATGAGGAAACTGGAGGCAGTACTAACAGAAGCAAGGCATCCTATGTAATTGACTAGGGGTACATACTTGGCTTTTTCCTGTTGGTCTCAGGGCAAAACATTGGGAAGGCTGACGAGTTGATCAAGTCATGAAGATTTCTGCAGAGGCTGTGGTTGGGCTGCCAGGCCTGCTTGCTGCAAAGGTTGTGGGTTACAGTTCTATTGTCATACATGGTCTGGTCACTGTCCCTTGTATATTTAGTTTCTCGCTTCAGATAAATTAATTGTGTTTTTATTCTTCTTCAAATATAATTTCATTTTTGTGTTCATTAGAAATTTCGTTTGTAAATGTCAGGAAAAAGGGACAATTTCTTTCTCTTTTTTAGAGACATTTTCCTAACTTTTTTCTAAAGTGCTATTTTCTACTTTTCATACAGTATTTAAGTTCACATTTATACGATTTTATTGGGTGAGTCTACATTCTTTCAATGGAATTTAAGAGCAACATTATCAAGACTCCTCCCTGGACCGCCCCAAACCATTTTTTAAAAAAAGACTTTGCGATTTTTTTTTTTTTTTTTTTTTGAGACAGAGTCTCACTTTATTGCACAGGCTAGAGTGAGTGCCATGGCATCAGCCTTGCTCACAGCAACCTCAAACTCCTGGGCTCAAGCAATCCTGCTGCCTCAGCCTCCCAAGTAGCTGGGACTACAGGCATGTGCCACCATGCCCGGCTAATTTTTTTTTCTATATATATTAGTTGGCCAATTAATTTCTTTGTATTTATAGTAGAGATGGGGTCTCGCTCTTGCTCAGGCTGGTCTCGAACTCCTGAGCTCAAAGGATCCGCCCACCTCGGCCTCCCAGAGAGCTAGGATTACAG
>VSMD01103619.1:0-172633 GCA_008750895.1 Mirza zaza | reverse complement strand
ATGAAGGGCCTTCTTCCTATTTCATGATACTGCTTTAAACAAGTGGACATAAAAATTACTGTTCTTGCTTCACAATCCATCTGCCATATCTGGATTGGTAAGCCCTTACTATAAAAACACATTTCAAAAACAAAGCCAGGCGTGCTTTATGTCATTCCACATGAGAGAGTACATTTCCTAGGACCCTATTAAATCAATGTACCTCTTTTTCCCACTCCCTGCCATCTTCTGGCCTCTCCTCAAGAATAAAACATGGCTAAACTGAAGAGTGACAGAGTGAAAGAGCTGAAGCTCTGCCTTTTTTGGCCTGAATGACCATATTGGCAAATCCTGTCATGTTGCAGGCAAAATCCACCAGTCTCTTTTAAATTAAGATAGTTTCCTCATCTTCATTTGTGTTTAATAACATGACATTTTTGCAGAATCCAGGCTATTCATTTTGTAAAACTACCTTTATTTGGGTTTGTCTGATGCTTCTGTCCCGACTGTATTTGCTTATATTCTAATAAAGTAAAGATATGACATGTTACTTCTGAGATTAGGTTATAGAATGATAGTGGCTTCTGACTTGAGCCTCTCACTCTCTTTCTCTCTCTCTTGCTTATTCTGCAGAAAGCCAGTTGACATATTGTAAGTTGATCTATGGACAAGCCCATGAGGTAAGGGACTGGTATCTCAAGGCAATAGCTGATGAGAACCTGAAGCACATCAACAAATATTTGTGAGTTTGGAAGGGGATCCCACCCCCCGACCCCCGAGGTGAGATTTAGTATGACTGGAGCTGGGGCCAACATCCTGATTGAAGTCCTCTGAGAGACCCTGACTCAGTGGCATCCAGATAAGCTGCACCCAGGTTCTTTAGCCTCAGAAAATGTGAGATAAAAAATGTTTGTTGTATTATGCTTCTAAGTCAAGGGGTAATTTGTTACATAGCATTAGATAACTACTATAATTTTTTCCCCAGAGGTAACACCTTGTTTTTGATGATCTGATAACCAGAAAATGAACTATAGACTATTGTCCCCACTTGTATTAAGTACATAGTAACATTGTACAAGTATTACAGGATGAAGCAACTCAGATTTCTGTTGTGTTAATTGTGTTTTGAGGCAGCATTTCCTGGGTGGATTAATCATGAATCAAGTTTATATTCACCTGGGGAGCTACTAGGTGAATTTTGTTGACATTCATATTTATATTTAAGTGTTTTATTTATTTAAGTATTTATTTATATTTCCCCTTTTAAGAAATATATTTTTTCTTAATCTAAGGTTATCTATCATTTCAAAATAAGGAAGATAGGACAAGGAGAAAATACAATGTTTAAATATAAACTTAAAATATTTTGAACAATATTATCTGCTCATTTATCCACATATGTGGGCAGCACATATTCTGTGTTGACAATTAAATTATATGGCAATAATGTCCAACTCAGACCTCCTCCTGTTGAGAGGCAAATTGACAAAAGGCTACAGTTACTATGCTCTCAATCTACCATCATGTTAGTGCTGAAGCTGCACCCCCCACTGGTGGCTTGAAGCTAATTATTGAAA
Source organism: Mirza zaza (assembly GCA_008750895.1). Taxonomy (NCBI): domain Eukaryota; kingdom Metazoa; phylum Chordata; class Mammalia; order Primates; family Cheirogaleidae; genus Mirza; species Mirza zaza. Next base: position 171,077 of record VSMD01103619.1, on the reverse strand, counting down.
GTAGCAGAGTATACTAATACAGACCCATATGCACAAAAGTGAGACATCTTTGATGGAGACTTTGACTACAGGACTCTTCATCAACTTGGCTGAGAGTTTTTTACATCTTTATCATAGTCTGAGAGCCTTTCTCTCTGATCCTTCTTCACAATTCTCTTCCACAGAATTAAAATATGCACCATGGTCTGAAGGCACTTCCAACTTCTCTGATATCTTACTTTTTTTTCTGTCAGAGAATTTTTATCAATACTGCTTTTGTTGGTCTTATCCATTTTGGTATTCTCCTGAGAAAGCAGTGCAAGTGATGTCAAAAATGTCCTGATGGAAGAGAGTGCCACTAAAGTGCAAGGATTCAGGGTTCATAAACATAATATAGGGAACGATGCACACCAACACAGTGCAGTTAGCTTGTTACCATTAAGTTGCACCAGCACTCTACTGAGGTACAACAGGAGACACAGGGTTAACATGCAGTTAAATTCTCAGTGTGGGCTTCAGAGGTGCTCTTTTAAGGTTTAACAAGAGACTATTTTCCTTGAAAAGCAGATGCAACTAATCAGTAGACTGAAGATTTGATGTGGAAGATTTGCAGTATGTCAGAGACATTTAAATGCTTAACCAAAGCAAGAATATTATCATAAATTCACGATGTGAGTTTGGACAACCTGGATCATTTAAGCACGAAATAGAGAACATTTGGATGGATGCCTTGAAGATAGTGGCTCAGAGCTTACAGAGCTGTCCAACTCTTCCCTACATAATATGATATTGCACTTCCACCATGCTGAAAAACGTAACAGCCACATTCTGGAATCTCACTACCTCTTCTCTTGGCTGCCAAGACAATAAGTAGGGTTAAATCTCAGTATGTATAGAGCCTACCAAGGCAAGAAATAGTCTAGATACTGAACATGTTATAAGAATTAGGTAGTAAATTCTGGAATTAAATTCTGGAAGGACCAGAGCAATGTTTCTGAGATTAAAGTTTGAAGATGCTTGGCCAAAAGGGCTAGAATGTAAAACTGAATAAGTAAAAGTCTTGACTTGACATTTTCTTGGGGCATTGGACTTAACATTCTTATAAAGGATTCCAAGCAGTGGGCAATGTCTCTGCCAACATAACTTATTGAAGTTTTACAGATAGATGACCATGCCCTGGTGAAGATGACTGAGTTATCCCAGGTAAGAGGAAACAAAGAGGCTGAGGGAAGTAGGCATGTAGAAATGCATGTTATAGGAGAAACCAGAAGACTCATCACAAGATTATGTTCCACAGGGAGCCCAGAGGACACATCAGTCACTAAAGCCATCAGGAAAGTATGAGTGAGAAGGGTATCAGCACGACTACCGTAGATTTGGTGTCACTGCTAGCCAAGGGAATGGTGCATCCCCAAAGAAAAAGAGGCCAAAGTAAAGCATTTAACTGGCAGAAGCCAGAAGACAGCAATTACCATAACAGACCCCAGGGGGCTTGTCGGGATGAACATGAGGTTAGGAAGGATAAAAATGATAGGCAACAACATAAAAGCTCTTAATATATACAAACTAAAACTTCCTCCCATCCAAGCAGACACAATACATTAAAAAAAGTATTGCAATCCAGGAAGGATAATAGATTAATGTCACTATTAGAGACATAAACACCTAAAGGATTTAAGGGCTCTGGTCTCTATTATATATCTATTTAATGAATTAGCCTGGTACTTTCAGAAACTGGATGGAACCTGGAAAATGATTAAAGACTGTCTTAACCTTGATTAAATAGTATCCTGATCACATCAGTAGGGCTGAATGCATTATCTCTGTTACAGCAGATTAACACAGCCTTATATACACAATGTGCAGCCATTGATTTGGTGAATGTGTTCTTTTCCATTTCAATGAGAAAAGTATGTAAAATACAGTGTGTAATCATGTGAGATAGTAGACAATATTCATTTATAGTTTTACCTCCGAGCTATGTTAATATTTCCTTTCTCTGTATTGTGTATTCCAAAGAGATGTGTACCACCTGGCATCCTACAAAATATAATTCTGATCCATTACTTCAATGACATTATGCTGATTGGACAGTATGAGCAAAAGTTAGCTACTACACTTAAGTCTCTTAAACATATGCTCTCCAGATGGTGGGGTGTACAGTCTATAAAGATTCATGAACCTATCTTTCAGTAAAGATTTTAGGGATTCAATGGCCAGGAGTGTGCAAGGATCAGCCATCTAAGTAAAATGAATAAATAAATAAATAAATAAAAATAAAAGCTGCATCTCAAATCTTTATCACAAAGAACAGCACATAGCACCACATAAAAATCTCTGAGTTTGAATTTTGGAAGCAGCACATTCAATGTTTAGGAATGTACAATCCAGTCCATATCACAGGTAAAAAAAGGCTAGGTTAAGTTTAGGATAAAGCTCTGCAGTATATTCACATTGGCACAAGCAATTCTGCCACCTAGGCTAAGATTCTGGCATATTTTATGGTACTAGAAATTTCAGTGATGGGAAAAGATACAATATAGTGACCCTTTCAAGTCCTCAAAGTAGAATCCAAATGCAACACATTAATATCCACCAGGAAGCATTCATCCACATGGAAGCAACAAATAATCAAGTATGTAAATGAGCTGGCCAATTCCAGCTGATATTAACCACTTTATTATCAGCTACTCTGGACTGGGCATATTGGACACATAAAGTGAGTTGCTAGATTCGGTAGCACAAATTTACATTTTCCAAGGCCAATTTTAGTACTGTTGTCTGTGAATGTCCAACTTTACAGCACAGTGAGGGACTGAGCCTAGTGACCTTGGGATCTACTAGTGGTATCAGAAATAGGCGTCTTCACAGAATGATGCAGTTTCTTTCTAAAGACATACCTGGAGTTTCATCTCAGAGGCAGTGCTTTCAAAATATAGGGTGCCATGTTTAGGTCAGTGACTTCATATGTGAGCCTGATAATTAATGGGCAAAGCAGAAATGATAATCCTTGCTATTGTTCTAAATGATCCATTTGGACTGTTGGAGTTCTCTGTCCCTGCAGCTCAGGGTGCTGTGGATTTTAATTTGGAAGCCTTAGTCCCCAAAGGAGGTGCTCACTTGCCAGGAGATTAGCAAGGCTCTCTTTGAACTTCATGTTGCAGGGCTGCTAGGTCACTTTGGAATCCCTATGCATATGGACCAGCAGATGAAGAGTCACTATACTGATAGGTATAAATGACCAGGATCTGCAGGAGAAGAGAGAGTTTCTTTAAAATGCTTGAGCAGAAATATGTGTGAAACTCAGGTGAACTACCTTTGTATCCACTGGTGCTCATTTACTGTATTAAAATTGAATGGACACAGGCACCAATTCCAGATTAATAAGATAATAATGAAAAAGGGTTAAATGATGTAGGAATGAAGGTTTGAGTCATGCCATTAGTTAAGTCACGAAGTTGCAGAGTTGATAATTAAAGGTGAAGAAACTTAAAATTAAAAATGGAGGAGGGAGAGGATGAGTATAACCTGAAATGCTGAAATCAAGTGGAGAGACGGGCAACTCTATAGCTCTTCCCACTTATGTCTGTTCTGAGTTTTCTTTCAGGGAGAGAGGCTTACAGGAACCATTGAGGAACTGCTTTTCAAATCTTTGTGGAGTAATAGACCTTGTGACACAAGCTATGGACTGTGACAGACATAAAATACACTTCTCAGATCTCCTGCTCATGCAGCATGGTTGACAGTTGGTTCCAGCTGCTGCTTTCTGAAACTAGCAATACATTTTCACTAGGCCAGGTGACCCATGGGCTGCACCCAGCCAGTGATTGAATGCATCAATGCAACATGCAGGACATTTCTGCAACATGCAACAACTGTGGCTCAAGGATTTGACACTGGCTTGACTGAATATTTCTTATAACCATACATTGTAGTCTAAGACTCCTTCTACCCAACCACTCTGCCTTCTCTCTTCCTTGTGTCACAGTCTGAAATCTCTTCTGGGCTCACTTGCTCTCCCCTACTTTCTGTCGCAGGTATTTCTCATAACTCACCTCCAGGTCTAATCCTATCTTTGCACTTGCTTCTCTAAGGACCCAAACTACTAAGATGAAATTCTTACTCTAATGACATAAATGGTCATAAATTTCATCTCATTCACTGTATATATAGTTATATATAGTGTTAGTCATTTAGGGAACTTTAATTCATCAACAAATAGGGAATAACATTTGTGACTTTTTTTATGCTTTCCTATTTGCTCTAAAGTAAGATGGTATTTTGTTAAGAATAGGCATACAATGATTAAAAAGAAACATGCCTTTGATTGCTTATTTCTTGATTGTATTTTAATATTGATTTGAGTATATTGACCTTGATTTGCTGTTTAGCTGATCTGAATTCTATTAACTGTCATTTATTAATAACTTTAAGTATTCAATTAAATATCACGTGCTTGTATTAATCTCAATCCTATGAGTCGATAATATTTTAAATCACCAAAACTTGTTTGACATGGTCCAAATATCATTAGACAAAAATATTATTACCCCAGAAGATGAGAAGAAAATACTGTGTTGCATGTAGATGAATGTGTATTAGATTTCAGTATGTCTACAAGACTTAGCCCTTTAAAATCTATTCTTTCAGTGTTTTATCTCTCTGCATTATTCATCACTATTTAGATTGTAGGTGGTATTATTATTACTTAAACTGACTTAGGTAAAACTGACTGAATACAAAAAAAGTCCGTTAAATCAAAGAGTAGAAAGTTTAGCTACAGAATTGAACTCAGTAATATTTGTAATAACGGGCTTGAATTCTTTTAGGTATTTTTTGTCTCCCTTCTTAGTAATTCTCTAAATGTTTGTTTAGTTTTTTCACATTGAGTAATGCTTTTAATTTTATGATGCCAAAATCTTGGGGCATATATTTTAATATTTCTGCTACTTAAGGTTTTTGAAGAATTAAGTTTTAAAAAATGCAGAAATGTGACTGATTGCTTTTCTTATATCCAAGAACTTGCAGCTAGTGGGACCATAGTAAATATAAAAGATTTTTCTAGAAACTTGGGGGGGGGCATGGGCAATATAAGTAACCTTAACACTTGTACCCCCATAATACGCTAAAATAAAATAAATAAATAAATAAAAGAAACTCAGAGTAAAGATGGGAATTAGACCTAGTAGAAAAGAATATTTCAAGGAGCTTGAAGAAGGAAGAAGCTTCTTATTAAATATTTAATGAAACAAAAGAGAAAAGAAAAAAAAGGTCTAATATATTCTGAAATTGATGCCATTATTTCAGAATTTATGATATAACAGACTAATATTAGAACACAACTTTTAGTATCAACATGAAGCTAGATTGAAAAAATATAGTTTAAATTAACTGGTAAATATGAGAGCAGATTCAGAGATGATTTGATCAGGGAGGTTTATACTCAATAGCAATTTGTAAAAACATTTAGATGAACATTTTGTTTGAAATAAGGGCATAATAATAGTAACATTTAGAGTCATACCCATCAGTCATTATGAATATTACGTCAGAAATCATTTTGATTTTCAAAATATTAATCATGTACAGTTTGAAGTCTTATACTGATGATGATCTAAGAGCAGAAAAGAAATGTACACTTTAATAACTTTTATTATTGCACTAAATTGATCACACCTGTCTCTACTATTTTGTTCTGTAACTATTTGTTAAGTATCTGCCATCACTGCTTGACAGTGAGCTTCTTGAAGATAGTGTCTCTTTTTAATTGTTGTCTATATCCTTTGTTTTCTATTAATATAAAATATCCAATGTAGTGCATACTCTGTATAAACTATTATTAAACAACAAAAAAAGAATTAACCAAAAACAGACTTGCTACCCAGCACTAAGGATTTATCAATATCGAAAAAAACAGAATTTGAAGAAAGGGAAAACAATTTACTGAATCATTTTAGGTCTCAAAATAGGAGAATTTTATACAGAGGAACAAAGAAGAAGCACACATATTGGAAGTATTTTCTACAAAGAACAAATTCAGACCTACTCAATACTGAGTCATGAAACTATTTACCAAAACTAAGGTCACAAATGATTCAAGGTCTAGAGCGTAGTTAAGCATTTTGGTTAAAGCAAGAGGATGCAACTTCAATCCTGACAGATATATAAGAACAGCCTATTTCTTGTTTTTGTATAGCAAATACAAATCCCTAACCACAACAAAACTAGATTATACGTTGTGATCCTAAAACAGTTAAATTATGCTTTCTATATTGTTTAAGCCATATTATTTCAGTTATAAATATATTTTAAATATAAAATAAGGAAATCATAGAATAATAGGAGCCAAGATACTATATAGACAGGATAGCTAAGTTTTTTTTTTTAATCCCTAATTTTTAAAGTAAAAATAAAATCAAATAACAAGAAAGACAAAAGCAATTGGCAAGATTTCAGATGGTTTTCATTTTTCCCGTATTTGATAATAATATATATAACTAGAGGAGGAAAATATGTTTAACAATTTAGGTTAAAACTTACATATCTAAACCAATATGAAATATAGAACAATTAAGAAAAGGTGAAATTTTTTGCATAAAATTGAAAAAAAAAGAAATAGTGGGAGTGCTATACTAAGGTATAGAGCTCTAATTAAGTGTCTTACTTTCATATTACTAGGCACAATTCCATGATAAATGACAAAGAGAAAAATTATCCTAGGGACAAAGTGTTTATCCTCATGTGTTATGGAAATCTTAAGGCATTAGGTATGAGTAGTAAATTACCTCTTCCTAGGCACTAAATGGCAGCATGCTGCTCAGGAAGAATTAATTTAGTGTTACATCTTTAGAATATACAAGGTAATGTCAAATCATGAGATAATTATTACATAATTAGTTTTATTAATAATAGTAATATATTTAGGCTATACTCCATAATCAGCAAGATTCTTTCAGTAAGTCACTCAGTAAGAATAAGTTAAATACTTTGGAAACTAATTAACTTTGTCAGACTACTAAGCACCATTTAACATACTAAAGTTGTGATTTACTTGGTGGCAGAAATTGACCTAAATGAGAGAAGTGCAGTCTGCAATTTAAAATTATGGCAGTTTTAGTGATCTCTGCAACTTCCACTCTATAGTGGGCTTCACCTGAGTAATGCTCCTACAGCTATTTAAGGAAAAGACACTTATTTAGATTGTTATCCCTGATATTGTGCTATTGTGACCATGTCCCAGGTTGTTTATTTCTGGGTGTTGGGTGCCTCCACTGAGTGGAAACAATAAGAACTATGTGCATGCCAAAATTCATAGATGCTAAACTTTAGAGCACCAATACAGATTTCTCTTAAAGTTCTTTCATGAAATTGGTCTTGATCAATTACACATGACGTTTTTACAAATTCCACAATTACAAATTAAAATTATAGTTACTAATTTTATATAATAGTACATAAGTCCTGGAATTAGAAGTCATGCTTATTTTGTCTTTTCCCTTCTTAATCACTGCCAAGACTTCATCACTTTGGTTTTTTCCCTACCATGACTATATTTAAGTTTTAAAAGTGCAAAGAAAAGAGACTAGATGAGATTTTCAAATGTTGGTCTTTATTTAGAAAAATTTATATTATACCTGATTTTTTTCTAAGGAAATGCTGATATTCCTAGTATTATTCTCTGCAAAAAAACCAAAACAGCAAATTAAATAAATTTGCATATGCCCTGATTTTTATTATGAGATGAATTTTTATTCCCTCAGGAAACCCTGTTTAGTTATTTACTTGGGGAAGATGTCTGAAAACCAAGACATATGCCATCAGTTGTTAAAAACCTGTGAAGCCAATTTTATTTTATGATATCTGTCTTTATGGCACTGAGACTTATCTTTTAATATTTCTGAATGTTCATCACAGGTTCTTAAATGTCACAAAACAAACAGTGAATATTTTTACTGACTGCTGAAAATTATTTGCTGCAAAATTTATAGCAAGTGGTGACAGTATAAAATATCATGTTCACAATCTAAAACGCTAATTTTTAAGACTGAAATTATTTAAATTTCGATGAATATTTTGGTCGACTTATAAATGCAGCTAAAATGACAGAGAGGCTAAAGGTTGGTAAATGAGTAGAAACCAATACTTTAAAGTAATAATAAAAATACAGGTATAAATTATTGATTATAGGAAACCTGAAATATGTTTAAAGAATTGTTTTTGAAATTTTCTTACTATCAACATTTCTACATCTTCTGTAATAGCATTTATTCTGCCTCTCAAGATACTTTACTCAGTTATTTCTCCTATATTTTTAAATTCTGATAATAAAATCCTTGATTATATTCCAAACCACAATCATCTCTCTGTATTACTCAAATGGTGTGGCCAATAATCATTCAGGAATAAAATGATTAGTGGCTTGTCTGTAATTTGCTTCCTTCCTTGAAGACACCTCAGGAGAAATGTTCTAGTCAAATCACCTTCTACACATGCTAACTGAATCTTTTGGTAGCATTTATTAACAGAATATTTTATTCTATTAAGGAATGTTTTTAGCAGGGTATACATGGTCTGTCTAGGTTACTTTTGACAAACACACCAGGAAATTTATGGACATGTGGGGTATGGTACTCTGGAAAATGTTAGAGTTAGATATGGAATTATTAGAATAATAAATAGTGGCATTTCATGATTGTGCTGGTTATAAATTCAATGCTTCTCAGCAACAAATGTATATTTTTAGACAGTTCTGTAAAAATGGATTTGAGTCATTTTAAATACTTGTTTCTCTGTGCCAGCTGGCAGATAGTTTTGTCAGTAGAGGGCAATGCAGCAGAAAATAAGTTTTGTTTCCCATTTTGGACGTTTGCTTTGTAGGTTTCTGAAGTGTTCACAGTTTCTCTAATGCTTAAGTTTCTCAGCACATGGATGGCAGCACTACTTGGTAGCCAGAAGCTTTCTTGACACCTCTTATCTCTGGAGAGGTTTTGAAAAAGAGTGACCTTTTCCCAGTGGCTAACTCCTGTAGTACATTGCAGCCAGCAGCACTCCCACTCCCTAGCACTCCTCAAACCTTGGGCTCTTCCACAGTGCCTGGCCAGCAGGACCTCACAGTAAATAGCTTTAGCCAGTACCTCAGATGGTGAATTTCTGGCAAGTTCTGGAGGCCATATTCCCAGCAGGTTCTGCTAGCATGGCATCACAGAACTTCTCTGTCATCCAGTGAGCACTAGCTGTGCTCTCTCCAACAAAGTTGAGATTTCAATTCTGAGGATGTAGGTCCTTCCTCAGGTACCTTGTCTCAGTCCTAGGATTAATGAAAGCTCCTTAAATTTGTTATTTCAATGTTTTCATTTGTCTTTACTTTGTGCTTGCCGATATCTCATTACCTAATCACATATTATGACTAATTATTCTTTATATTAAACCCCTGTTCAAGAAACTGTGTGTGGTTTTCTTAACTAATTGAATACTGAACAATACAATAATCTAACTCTCTTTGTGAAAGTGATGCCCTGATTATATCATGTGGAAACTTATATGTTAAGTTTGGACCAGTGCATATCTTAATATAACCAAAAATATTCTAGTAGATGGATTGGTGGTCTCAGACTTTTCCACATTTTGCCTGTGTCTTGCAATAACCTGTAACCTTTAATCTATTGGTAAAGTTTGATTAGGAGGAAGATATCTGATTTTTGTGAGTCTTATTTTACAATTTATCCCTTTATGTTATTTCTCTATACTATAAAAGAAATGACAAACCATCATAAAAACTTACATTGTCAATTACCAAAAATAAGACAAAGGGACAAATATTTGCTGTAAATATATTATAAAAGCATTTTAGGAAGAGAACTAGTATGTTCTAAAGAAAATGTTTTGTGGCTTAAACAAAAGAAAATATAAATTTGCAAAATTTGGGTAGATATTATGAAATGTAAATGTATTATATCTTCACTTAGCTCTAAAGAATCCTTTAAGTTTGGCTGTTATAAAAAAAGCATTATCAGCTTCAGGTACTATACTAACATCTATTCTCCATTCCTCACTCACACAAATATACTATTAAAAATATGCTATTTTATTGTAAACTTGACATTTTTAGCACTTATTGAAAGTGAGGATAGATAACCAAACAACTGTATAAAGATGAATTAATAATGAAACATTGTGACTGTAGTATTTAATAAAAAGTAAGGAATAAAACATATGGTTAAAAAATCAAAGAATATATATTTTAAATCTTTCCTTATTTTAAACTCACAAATAGTACACCAAAAACTTACTGTGTTATTCTGAAGAATCAATGAAACAATGCAGGTAAAAATTCTTCAATTATTTTTTGTTATGCAGACCACTACAACCAATCTACAATAACAATTAGTTCTAAAATTATGGTGGCTTATGACAACAAAGGTTTAGTTATTGTTCACATTATCTGCCCCAAACTGGGCAACTCTCTGGCTTCTCCTTTCTCCAAGACTCAAGCTGGGTGAGTGGTCAGCAGCCTAAATATTGGCATTCTCCCTTGCAGAGTAAAAGAGATCTATGGATATTCTTATATGCACAATATAACGCTCCAGTTTGGAAGTGGCACTTGTTACTCTTCCTAACAACTCATTAGATAGAGCTAGTTGTATATCTCCCTCACTAAAAGGCATCCAGAAAGTGCTATCATTTCAGGGTTCTGAAATACAGAAGTAAAACTATATAATAAGAACAATAAATTCTGTAATCTACTGTCTGGTCACAAAATATTTGTCTCAGTTTTGAGCTCCAAACAAAATAAACTCACCTTTTTCATCAAGAGGCACCTCAAGTACAGAATTTTTGCATGATATGTAGTAGGCTTTATATCAGGTAGACCTGATCCAGATAACTGTAAAATGAAAAGACAAACTATCTGCCCCTTGAGCACCTAATATGTGATATTAAACACTCCTATTAGAAAAAAAGGAGGGAGAGTGGAAAATAAGTAGAAGTCACCGATTTGTAGCAATACTGACATCTTCCTAAGCAGTTATTATCACGGCTCTTCATTTTGGATAGGGAATTCTCCTTAATTGGGCCAAGTTCTCCTCCCAAAGAGTGTGTGTATGGCAGGGTCACTGCATGGTGTTTCCCCATAACTTTTGTCTCTGCCTTCGAAGGTTTCTTTTTCCAATCTCCATTCTTGCTTGGCTAAATTTGAAGTACACTTTAAAGAACATGCTCACTTAGGAGGCGGTTTTCTTATATTTTTTCACTGAGTTACATACACAGTTCTTTTTGTGAAGGTTTTTATTTTATTTTTTTTTAATTTTCTCTGTTTCTCTGCTTTTTTGCTCATATGCCTTTTTCTTTTGATTTTTTATGATAATGTGAGCATATAAATCTCTGGTGGAAAAAAACACACATTTGTTCTTTGAGCCAGTTTATACAAAGGTTGTGGTGTTTCTAGTCAGCACCACAACCTTTAAAAATGTAGGTTGTTTTCACTCTATAAAATATAAAAGGATATATTTCTCCACACATATTTTGACATGTATATAGGATAATATAATGTGGTATTAATAATTTCCAATAAGTCATACACAAATACTACACATTTTATGTAAGGGACTTGAGCATCTGTGGATTTTGGTATCTATTGGGGGGAGGAGCGGGTCCTACAACCAACTTCCCATACCTACCAAGGGTTGACTGTACTTCAATGAAAGAGAGTAAGCAAAAAAGAATAATTATTTAAAGAGAGCACTTCATTGTTGAAAAGCTTTTATTTGTTCTCTCCAAGAAAATCTTCTAAGACAAATTTTGTGTTTATTATTGTCACTTCTAGTCCTCATCGATGATGGAGTAAAATGGGGAAAAATTGATTGTACCAAGATCAATAGGTTTTATTTGGGGTTTATGAACCTGGAAATGGTTGAGCAAATCTGAAAGAATAAAAATAATGATGAGTAGAAAAATAATTAGAATGTTTAATTACACGTTACATTAAATGTTTTCTTTGTGAATAACATATTTTATATTTAATTATAATATTACTATACTGATGAACTAAAAAATATAATGTTCTTTTTAAGCTCCTGTTGAGTTACAGTTTTAGGGATATTCAAGTATCCACCTACCTACTCATCATTTTCACTTGAATGTCTTATATGAAACTTAAACACAGTACATCATAACAAAAAATCTTTTTACTATTCTCCAATACTTGCTTTTAGTCAAATAAATAATGTTTCCCATGTCTGTAAATATCGCCAACGTTTGCCCAGTTACTGAAGGCCAAAACCTAGGAGTTACAATTAAATCTTCAACTCACCCTCCTGAAATTTTGACATGAGGGACCAAGTGAAGTGAGAATAGAAGCTTAGATGCTCTTTCAATAATGTTTCCCTTTTTAAAGTTAATGATGATTTTGGTAAATTGTAGGGAATTAAAATTCCCAAAAAATTGCACCCCTTGAGTATATAAGTTTATTCAGCTTATATAATTGGAGGAATGTTCAAAGACTGGAGTGTGAAGACAAATTGTCTTCAAACCAGAAGAAAAACCTAAAATAGCCCATGGAAAAGGCATCTTTTTATTAAATTTGATTTAATTCAGGCTTTTTTGAGTGAGAATAGATGTCTGTTTTGGGATCATGCCTGTCCCCAAAGGATTAGCCACACAAAGCTGTAATCATACCAAAAAGTAGTTGGAGGAGGGGGAGCAGGAAGAAGAAAGAAAAATATACAATATGACAGATGGAGAGTTGTATAGGCGGTATAGGTGTGGGCAATTATATTCCAACCAGAAATAATGCATAGATGAATGAATGAATAAATAAGTAAATAAATGTAGTACAAATTGATAGAATCATTAACTCATTTAGTTGGATGAGAGGAATTGAATAGTGCAAAGATTTTCCTAGGTCATATATTTGAAAGGACTTTCCAGCATTTACAGATCATACTCATATACGGCTATTTTAAGGCAAAGGATATAGGCAGCAAAAGATCAACAGCCCTGAGTCCCTCCTTTAAACCATCAAAATCTGTTCAATAAATTAATGTAAACAATAAACTGGTTAGGCAGTTTGCAAATCATTGTTAAGTACACGCACCTTAAGGGTCCTCTGGGGAGTTTCAGGCTTTAAGAACACATCATAAATCCACTGTCTTTATTTTAGCCCAGATCTAAAGATAGAGCATTTTCAGTTAGCTATAAATCGACTCCATCTCCTCAAACAGCCTAGTAATTTTTCCCCTTTTAAAAATGCTTATTTATTTATAATTGATAAAAATTATATATATTCATCATGTACCACACGTTGTTTTGAAGTATGTAAACTTTGCAGAGTGGCTAAATCAAGCCGATTTACATATTTAAAATATTAAGAGACCAAATAGTCATATTGAATATAATTTAAATATATTACTTTGTTTGAACATGTGTGCAAGGTGGATATTTTGTTATGTTTTTTTTTCTTTTTTTTCTCTCAAAGTATTATGAGTGTACAAATATTTTTCGTTACATGGATCATTTTTATAATGCTTGAGTCATGGTTAAAGATATTCCTCGTTGTACCCGTTAGGTAGGTTTTCACCCATACCGTCCTCCCTTCTCCCCTCTGCTTTATTTCTGTTGAGTTTTACTTCCCTCTGTGATTTTGTTCTCTTTTTTAATAGTTTGGAAATCATCTAGTAAGGATCTACAAATTAAAACTCCAGTGGTTTAGGCCGGGCACGGTGGCTCACGCCTATAATCCTAGCACTCTGGGAGGCCGAGGCGGGCGGATTGCTTGAGGTCAGGAGTTCGAAACCAGCTTGAGCAAGAGCGAGACCTCCCTCTCTACTATAAATAGAAAGAAATTAATTGGCCAACTAATATATATAGAAAAAAAATTAGCTGGGCATGGTGGCACATGCCTGTAGTCCCAGCTACTCGGGAGGCTGAAGCAGTAGGATCGCTTGAGCCCAGGAGTTTGAGGTTGCTGTGAGCTAGGCTGACGCCATGGCACTCACTCTAGCCTGGGCAACAAAGTGAGACTCTGTCTCAAAAAAAAAAAAAAAAAAAAAACCCTCCAGTGGTTTATTAATTGGATTAACACATTTAAGTAGGAATTTCAAATTTTCCCACAAAAAATATTAATTTAAAAAGTTGGTCTTTGTATTAAATGCTAATGAAAGGTGACATATATTTTTTATTTTACAAATATATATGTATTTATACACACATATAAGTGTATTTATTTTATGTTATAAAAATTATATTTAGATTTTATTTTTTAGAGCAGTTTCGAGTTTGGTGTCTTCTTTGATTTTCCTTTATCTCTCCTTTTCTTCATTTTTTTCCTTTGGTCTTGGATGATAAAAGATAATAAAGGATATAATTTTAGGGTACATTAAAAATCACAAAGTATGGAGTTAAACATGTAGGAAGGAGGATATTATCTCTTAATCTACTAGCTAGATCACAGAGAGTCTGGTGTTCTGTACTACTTGAATAATTTTCTTCTTGAATTACAGATAAATTGGTATCTTAAATATGCTTCATGAGATTCATATTTTCCATTAAAACAGCTTTTAAGAGAGACAGAGTTAATGTGGGAGAAATTCCTAGAGAAATAACTAACAAGAAGGATTTTGAGTAGCCAATTTCTTGCTCTGTTTATGATGCATTACATAGTCTGGACAGAGACAAATTGCCAAGTTGTAGTATTTCTCTTTAGGAAACCAGTTCCCCAAATAAATAAAAAAACCTTAATAGAGATTAATATAATTTATTAATAAAAAGAGATATATTTCAATAGCAGAAAGAGTTAAACACTAAGAATCCACCATATCCAGGTCAAAATCCTTGACAGACTATCAATTCAGACAGTAAAAAATTCTGGGAAAGAAGCCAAAAGAGATAGTACCAAGATAAAGAGCCATAAACCTTAAGAATTAATTTCTCTCTGCTTCTAAAGGACATCCTTACTTATCCTACTCTTTGAAATTTAAGGATATTTGCCTTAAAAACTCTGAGGCAAATGCTAGGTATCTATAAAGGGTTAAAGGCAGCAAGTCTTAATCTTTTCCTCTAGATTCATTATAATATCAGAAACGTCCAGAGGGATCCTAGTCTGTATGTCGGACTTCAGGTATTCTGAATGAGATAAAGGTTTTTAAAAATCATGAGATTGCAATAAAAGAGAAAGACTGCTGAAAGTAATGTAGGCAGTAAAGGGACATAAATCTGAGTTTGCTAGGTTGAAGAAACTGGGAATGTTTTCATATTTCCCTGGGTGCATTTGGAATTAATTTATACAACTGTTGCAAAAATACCATTCGTGACTAAATAGAGCACGTAGAGTACAAGCCATTGCTAATTGGGATTTCTAAATGGGAGATCTCAGAAATCTGAAACTTCATCGAAATTCTAACTTTCAGGGAAACAATACTGAGTAGCAGGGTTAGTGAGTAAAGTTAGCATAATATAGATGAAGTGATCTAACCCCCTATTTATGATTTAATTGTCTACATAACAACTGAAAATTACCTTTGGATATCAAAAACTACATGACGATGGATCATCTGTGGATGTAAGTACACCTGCTATATAGCATTTATGTTGAAATATCTTTCTACATTCCAATTTCTCTGTTATGAAGTCAATGTTCTGGGAGATGCATTAACTTCTAAACAAGTACATGTTGGCAGCTAAAAATCGTTTCATGTTATTTTGGCAAAGCAAAAACATTCGTATTTCCTTTTTTGTTACTGGACTACATAAATATATCAACAGTTTCATAATCTGAAAAAAATAGACTTTAAACGGGTGGACTTTGAAGTTGGGTTCTTTGGGAAATGGAATATGAGACAAAGGTTTATATCTGGGAGATTAATTGGGAATTGCTCTTTTGATGAACATTGTGGAGAAATGAAGGAAACAAAATTGATAAAACAAGAATTTGATCTTAAATTCAATTGTAATGTAGGTCTCAAGTAATCAAATTGAGAGTTTTAGGGTGGGGATGACCCTATAGATTTGTCTTGTACTGAAGCAAGGCAGTACAAGGCCTTTTTAGATATATTGCATTAGCCAGTCATGGAATGCTGGCTTCTTGGGTAAGAAGATATAACATTGGGCAAGAAAACATTCTTCAGAAGAGAGTAATTCCTAGAGCAAGGCTCAGATGACAGATGTCAACTGTTAACACTCCCATGGCCTTTGGGAAATGAATGATTTATTTCAGTAGCATGGGATGTCCAGGAAGTCCCAAGGACATTCACTATAGACCATCTCTTGTGTGCCTTGGAACCACTCAGTTGTATAATATGTCAGGATATATATTTTCAATAATTTTGCTCAGCAATTATTCCTGGAGCACTTACAAGCTGATGTTTACTACAATTAACTAAAGTCCCCACTGCTACACCTGGTTGGTATTATTTCCTGTAGTTATACACTTGTAACTGCAACTGATACCTATGTTATCCCTAGTCTACTTCCAAGTCTAGATTTCCTTTGTGTTTGGCTTGCACTTCTACTAGTCTCAGAGGTTTCTCTGATATCTTAACTAAGAACTTTATCCCTGAGTGGTCTTAGCCTGTAGTCAGTAAGTACTTCTCAGATCATGGTTACTGAACTTCCCCCTTTACTGTCACAGTTGAGCAAACAAGAGATGCACAAGTAGGTCACTTGAGAGCTTGAGTGTGTAATATTAGTTCTACTATCTCTTGATGATCAACGTTACTTACCCCTGAAAGGAAAGTGACTCATTTCCTTACCAACTGATCTCTTGGAATGGGGATCCTGAAGTAAATGAGCTACAGCCATAGCTTAAAGTTTAATTGGACTCTTGTTATGTCCCTGAATAAAAGCATTTTCCTTCTAATAGCAAGATCCCTAAAGACAGTCCACAGTTGTGTAGATGAAAAGGGCAAAATCCCCAGTTATGTCTGTGGGAAACACTGATAAGTGAGACCACTCCTACTTATGCCCCTTGGATTGTAAACGCATGTATTCTATAATTGTCAATGATTTAGAATACATCCTTTATCCTGGCATACAGTATCTACCATTACAGAGCATAGATGAATTGCACTTCAGGTGCACCTCGAGCAGGCCATTCCTTTGCTTTAAGCCAGAATCTTCCAAATAATGGGGGGTGCAGTATGTGATAGGAATCTTGGATCTTAGGTTATAGATTGCAAACTTGTTGATATAAATTGGTCCCTTAATTCAATTTAGTATTATTCATGATCATGTGTTGATAAATGAAACTTTCTGGATGGGCTTGTATCACACACTGGACCTTCTGCAGAGCCATTTGCCGTGATCATACTCACAGCAAAAAGTTGGCCTTTTATGTCACATAGTATATGAGTTAAAATAGTAGCTCCAGTTGTGGAACACAGTAATCCCAGAACCCAAAGAGACCTACCAGATTTTTTGTTTTGTTTTGTTTTCCTTTCTTATTGTGGAAGTTATAAGAGACAATAATTTGTCTATTGCTTTGGAAGAGTCTTAGTATATCTGTATACTAAGCCACTGGAAACGTATTTTTAGTAGTGTAGGATACCCCTGAATCTTTGTAAGCTCTACCCTCCATCCTCTTACCAACATTTTTAACCTACTGGTCATTTCTTGCTGATTGGTAGAATTCAATCAGTATCATTGGTATTGATTGTATTTCTCTTCATACCATTTTATGGCAGAGGAAAGAATAGGAGAACATAACCAGAAATGTATATTTTTTTAGTATTCCATTCATATGAAAACTGTTTCTCTGTTAGTTCAGTTTTGCTGAGAATTAGTTTTGCAGATATGAAGAGCTAATTAGACAAAAAAGAGATTTAATGAGCATTCTGACAATGACACAGGTTTTATAACTGTGAAACGAAAAGAGGAAAAAACAAGGTTTGGATTGGAGGAGAATCAGATTGCAGTAAAGCTCTTGAGACATTCTTGACCAAGTAAATGGAAAGCCCGAGAGGAAAGAGGGACCATTAGTGAAGTGCTACATTGGGCTAGAACAACCCAACTCTATTCCCTAGGGTTGGTCATGGTCATTCCGTGTCTCTGAGCAATCCAAGAAGAATGTAGTCTTGTCATGACCACTGCTGAATATCCAAACGTGTGGTAGCTGGAGGGTATCTACCAACTACCCTGTTCACAATAGGTTCTCTTGAAAGTACATCTGAGCATTGCAACAATAATTTGTCTATTGCTTTGGAAGAGTCTTAGTATATCTGTATACTAAGCCACTGGAAACGTATTTTTAGTAGTGTAGAATACCCCTGAATCTTTGTAAGCTCTACCCTCCATCCTCTTACCAACAAAGCTCCTCAAGAGCTTTACTGCAATCTGATTCTCCTCCAATCCAAACCTTGTTTTTTCCTCTTTTCGTTTCACAGTTATAAAACCTGTGTCATTGTCAGAATGCCCATTAAATCTCTTTTTTGTCTAATTAGCTCTTCATATCTGCAAAACTAATAGCTGCCAAAACTCAATAGCTGCCAAAATCTACCCCTGATTAAGTTTTTGATATCTATATATATTGTTCTTCTGTATAAAGCATGATGTTTCTGGATCAGAGATCAGAATTACAGCAATAACAACATCATGTTCCTCTATCTCCATCTACCTGAGGCAATGCAGTGAGGGGAGTTGTCAGCTGTACATTCAGGGGTCTGTGCTACAGAAGAGGAAACCTGAAGTGATAAATCTGAAATCTTGTGGAGAAGCTGCTGTGCAGCTGCCATCCTCCCCTCCCAAGAAAGGAAGGGAAACTTTATTTCCCTAATGTAAACAAGTCTTCTCAGAGAGAGGTCCCTGGATTTAGGCAATCCTTTGGAACACAATCACATAGCTTGGGTCTTATTCTTATTTTAAATGTAAACACATAGCTTAGAAGAGATAACACTGTATAACTCTAGGAAGTATTTTACTCTTGGGGTTGCTATTCAGCCATCCATTAATCTAGATTGCCTGTATTTTTGTTGTTGTTGTTCTGACAGCCCTGAACATTCAGAAGCATGAAATTATCTTTGCTGTAATTTCATACTCCTGCACTGCACAAATACACTTCTGTGCACATATACAGGAAGGAGCTTCTCTACGGCTCCTGTGGGTTTCTCTTCTTCAGTTCAAATTTAGAAGAGAGAGGTTAGTGACATGCCCAGCTCTGCAGTTGTGTTTACTGCCGATATTGGTTCACATCACCTTCTTCCTCCATTATTTATTTGAAAACTTCACTCTCAGCTTTCACTTTTGAAGGTTTTGGTTTCTTATATGGTGATGGGACTCAAACCCTCATTCCTAAGTGATCTGAGCCCTTGGTAGCCATGCTTTCTAAGGCCAGGAATAGTGTATTTATACATTTATAGTTGCAATTAGACAAAAATATATTAAGGGATGCTAAAGTAAATCACCTGGGTTGCTTAATAACTATTCCTTCCTGCTGTCATTGTGCAGAAGTATCCTTACTTTTTCTGCTTACCAGAATTAATCACCCTTGCCAAGATAGTAACTCCTTTACTCATCTTCCAGTCCCTCAATACAAAATGTCTAGAGTACTCAGGGGACAGTCAAAACTTGTAGTTCAATGGGCTGCTTGCTGTGTCATGGAAAAATTCTCTTATGTAGTAGAACATTATTTTCAGTCCAATCTTATGTGCCACCACCCTTGATTCAGCATTTTCAGGATCTGGTCACACACATACCATCCTGTCTTCTACTAGTACTTGTTGACTAAGGTCTGCAACTAATTCACAGTATATTCTGTTCCTTTTTAACCTTGTCTAGCCCTTTCCATACCAGGCAGTGTTGTGAATTAATGCTTGTAAGATAGAGAGTCCTAATCCTTGTGGAGTCCACTCAAATGTAGAGTCCTAATCCTTGTGGTATTAAAATGTTACTTTATCAGGCAAAAGGGTCCTTGCAGATGTGATTGTGTTAAGGATCTTGAGATGGGAAGATTATCCTGGATTACTAGGATGGGCCCTAAATACAATCCCATGCATCTTTATAAGAGAAAGGCAGACAGAGATTTAATATGAACAGAAGAACGGGAAGGTAAAGATGGAAGGAGGGATTGAAGTGATAAGATCACAGAACAAGAAATGCTGGTAGCAACCAGAGCTCTGACAACACATTGTTTTGAGTCCAGAGATAGGATTTCAAAATTTTAGCCTCCAGAACTGTGAGAAAATAAATTTCTGTTGTTTTAAGCCACCAAGTTTGTGCTAATTTGTTAAAGAGGCCACAGGAAACTAATACAATACTAATCATTAAAATTGTGGCCAGAATGAGAGGTGGGATTAGATGATGAGGAAAGCACATGCTTTCTACAAGAAAGAGATCTCTGCATGTCTTTCGAGGAAGTGTTGAGTTTTATGCTCTAACACTAGAGATTGGGACATTCTGCAGATGCAACGTGCCAGGAGAACTTGTGATGTGATGACTTCTTAGTGCACTGACAAAGGGAACTCCTTACAAAATCTCGGAGTCCCAATCCTTCCTTTCAGGTCCCTGACCTTAGTGAGACATATTGCTAAGATTGAGAATACAACCTTTCCTGAAGCTGCTTCTCTCATAATTAAGTCAGCCCAGATCCTGAGTGTTTTCTGTGTTCCAGCTGCACAAAATCAGAGTCCCTTTACATGCTGCCAAGGAGGCCATCTGGCTTTCACGCTTAGGTTTTAATTAGAGATTAATCATCCCCAGTCTTTCTAAAGCATTAATTGAACTCAGCAACATCCATTGGATTCCATAAAGTTATTGTTACTAATTCCTATGTAACTCTCAAAACCCTGAGCCATTGCCCTTTCCAAGTACATTCCTTTTGACTAGTATTTAATCTCAGTTCAACAGCACTCAAAGTTCCATAATTACACCACTACCACTAACCATGGCTTTTTATTAGTGATCCAACTACCACTAATGATAGGGTCTTCGTGGCCAACCAGCAGCAATCAACCCAACTCCAAACTCCCATTTTAGAGCTTGCTACTTGGGATGACTCCTGGCTTCAACTGTTTACGGTCAAATTTCCCAGGAAACCAACTCTGACCACACACGAATTTACATACAGGACTTGTTTTTTTCTTCGTTTGGTTTTGGTATCTGGTTTTGGGGGAGACAGGTCCTCTCAAGATCTGCATTTGTGTGCTTTTTTTTTTTCTTTGTTTTCCCATTTCTTAACAGCAGTAGTTAAGGCTCCTCTCACTCTTCCTTCTGCTGTGCCCTCCATAGCCCCTTCTCTGCAGGATCTGACCCTTCCGCCAGTGGACAACCCAACCTGGATGCTGTGTGAAGGCTGCTGGGAAGTGTAGTCCAAAGTCCTAAGGGGCCTGTTTTAGCACCAGGAGACTGTCCTCCAGCTTCAGGATTGGCTCAAACCTTATAAACCTAGAATTTATAACGATTTGGGGGCTCTTTCCACTTGTTTCTGTAATTAACCCTACCCCAGAACACTTTGTAAAACTGAAGAGGGTCCAAGGCTATTCACTATTCCTCTTTCTTGTATGGACCCAAGCAGAGTGAGGTAATAGGATTGTGATTATGACATCACAGGCAGATCAGTTGCTTGTATTGGGGAAATGGGATGGCACCATGGTGACAATTGGAGTACTTAAGACAGAGAAGGAGGGAAGAAACAGGCAGCTGGAGAAAATACGTTGATGGCACTATATTCCTTTTCGAGAAGAGAAAATCACCTTTTAGTAAGTCTCTATCACTACCTCCCACCTCTGCCAAAGTTTTAAGTCCTTCATAAAAGCTGTGAAGGTAGAAGTTAGTAGGTGAAGAGATTGGGGAGCAGCTGGATGTTTTCTAGCTCTTACGTAAATTTGAATCTCAGCCAGCATTAAAGGCAGTTCAGAGAGACTGGCAAGAGGACAGAAAAAGGAGAGGTTTTAAATAATGCCTTCAAGTTGTGGCCACTTTGTAGGACAGAGTTTCAGATTTTCAATTTAGTAATAGTAAAAGTCATTATTACAGTTAGTGACAAGTCCCAGAGAAACATCTGTTGTCTTAAACATTTTGTGTTCCACTGAAGTCTGCATAGGCAAATATTGACTATCAGCCAGAAAGTGGAGCCAGTGGTGGAAGTCTTCCTCACTGAGGGAAGGGAAGACGCAGGAGCCAGTAAATCTGCTGCTCTGTCGGAGTGGTGGTTGGTCTGTTCAGGACAGGGAATTTTTTTTTCTCTATATTATTCAACCTCTTTTTTATGGGTTTCAAAATTCTGTGACAGATTTTTGGTCAAGTTCTTTTCATTTCAAAAGAATTAATTTTAAAACACTGGTAACTTAAAACTGCCTCTCTCTCTCCTCTTTCTCTCTCTCTCTCTCTCTCACACACACACACACACACACACACACACGAATGGTCCAGAAAACATTCTCTTTTCCTTCTGAAAGTTTTACAATGCATCATTTTTATTAATCAAACTTTTACTATTAAGCTTAAATGGCCTATTGAAACAAACTCTCAAGCATTCTTTTGTCTGAGTAAAACTGAGGTAGCCGATGTTATGGATAATACTGACTTATCCTTCTTAGCTTTCTGGGTGGACTAGATCTTGCCAGTTCCATCAGCCTTCTTGTAAACACTTCAGTGATACCCGCAGCAACTGTCTGTCTCATATTACGAACAGCAAAACAACCTAGAAGGGATATTCAGAGAAATTCTCAACACACATGGCTTGCCAGGAATGATATCAATTTTGGCAGCATCAGCAGATTTCAAGAATTTGAAGCCATTATCTAGCTTCTTATAAGAATTGTGATCAATCTTCTTTTTTGGTTCAACAAACTTGCAAGCAATGTGAGCTATATAACAAAGCCAGCAATGATTTATACTGGATGGCTCAGGATAACAGCCTCACCAATAAAACCAGCTGCTTTCATTTGTGGGTCATTTTTGCTGTCACCAGCCACATTGCTAAAACAAATACCTTTGACAGAAACATTATTAACATTGAAGCCCACTTTGTCCACAGGAAGAGATTCACTCAAAGATCATGATACATTTCGACAGTCTTTACTTCAATTGTAACACAGAGTGGATCAAAAGTGACCCCAACATATTGGAAAATATGCCAGTGACCAAAAATGCCAGTCTGCACTAGGCCCACAGGGACAGCACCAATACCACCAATGGTGCAGACATCAGGCAGGGACAGATGCAAAGCCTTGTGAGTTGGTGGCAAGAGTCAACCAGAGAGAGAAGTAGACTGTTGTTATTATCTCCTAAGCAGGTTTGTCTTGTATAGAGACCCATCAAGATCTTGGGTCTCTTTTGTTGTTTTTGTAAATATGTAATTGTTCAACCATATGTAAAATATGTACATATGTAAAATATGTAATTGTTCAACCAATTACATATTTTAATTGGCACAT
The DNA here is from genome assembly GCA_008750895.1 of Mirza zaza. Lineage (NCBI taxonomy): Eukaryota > Metazoa > Chordata > Mammalia > Primates > Cheirogaleidae > Mirza > Mirza zaza. The sequence goes on along the minus strand of VSMD01103619.1, from coordinate 147,738 downwards.
TTGTCTGAATTTTCAATGGTTTCAAGTTTTATCCTTGAATATGCTTTACTGATATGCTTTACTGGAAGCATGGATATGCTTTACTGAATCTATTTGCAGTGACCAGGAATTTCATTAAGAGTATATTTGTAAAAATATTTATCTATCTTTGATCTATTGAATCTCCTTGAAGCTGAAAACAAAAATGGGCAGTCCTAAAATTTGGAGATTATATGTCTGTTTAATTAATCAGTTAAGGTTACTCTTGGTGCTTCTATGAGAGTTATAAGCACAAAGGCTATGGAAACCTTAATTTTTATACTATTGCATGTTGACTAAAGGATAAAGTTGGTGATCAGAGAATTTTGTAGCATTTGTATAATGGTCCAGGACAACCATCTTTGACAAAGTAGAATGAAGTAGGTTGAAATCTACCTTAGTTATAAATTATCTTATTCTAGATTAAACCAAATTTGTATGATATTAATTTGGCAAAATATAACGATGGAAAAAATTGATAGGCTAAAGATTTGGGGAAAAATCTCCAAATAAAGCCACATAACTATATAAATTTGTAACTAATGAGAAACTTTGAATGGTGGGTACTGAAGTGATGGATAACACTTAGAAATTGAAAAACTGGATCTTTGTCATTATTGGAGTGTGCCTGTGTTAGGGCTTTTCCTACAATTATGTCAATGATTCACTTATCTCCATGCCAACAAGAAAGCTTTAAATTTTATTTGTAATATCTATCTGGGAGACTCTTCTTGGTTTTCTATAGGATAGTCTTAGATTTTAAAGCTTCTTTATTTTTAATCACATTTTGAATCACCTTGTCAAGTTTCATGAAATAATATATTGGAATTTGCTGAGTTCTTTAAGAATTCCGGATAGGAGCCCTTTTGTTACACATTTTACAAACATCTCTTGCATTATGAATTACATTTTCAATCTCATAATGACTATTTAAATCATAAAGATATAAATTTCTATTATTTTTTAGAAACATTGTTGAAGCTTCCATATTTAGATCTACAAAGTGACTTAGAACTGATTGGGGTTATGGTATTAGACAAGCATGAAGCCTCTTTGCTTTCCATATGGTTATAAACAAATAGCATGTGGTGGAAATGATGACATTTCCCTCACTTCCCTTAAGTGCCACCTTTGTCATAAATCATGTGCCCATGTGGGCATGTATGTTCTCTTCTTTGTTCCATTAGTCTATTTATCCTTGTACAAATATGCTGTGTGCTGTATTAATTATCCTAGCTTTAAATCACTTTTAATATCTGATAGAGAAGTACTTCTTAAATTTAGTGCATATACAATTCACCTGGAGTTTTTGTTAAAATGAAGATTATGATTAAATATTTCAAAGGGAGAGTCTGAACTGCATTTCTAAAAAATGCGTAGGTGATGCTAATACTGCTGAATTGTGGACCACATTTTGAAAAATAAGGAAATAAAGTAAGTACTTCAAAGATATTCTTTTTCTTTAAGATTGCATTTGTTCTTTGTGCTGTTTTACATTTCTATTTAAATATTATAATCAACTCATCAACATTTTACTACTACAAAAGCAAGAGCTGCAGTAGTAGCAGCAACAACAAAATCCTTTTATAAATTTTATTTGAATAAAATTACATCTATATATTAATTTTGGAGAATTGAAGCTATAAACCACTGAGCTTTCCAATTAACACAATTCGTACCTCCAATAATTTAGTTCAATTATTTTGCTAACAGTTTAGTCATTTTTATGTAACAATTTTGTGATTCATTAATTAATTTTTTCCTAGATTTTTTTAGTTTAAATGGCATCCTTAAATTTGAATTTCTGCTTAGTCTGGTATGCTCTAAAGTATTTAATTTTTTATGCTGATTCCTCTGGTCTATCTAAAATGCTACTTAGAGGATTGAAACTATTAACTAAAATACTTAAAACAGTATAAAATTGTGTCCAGAACATTTATTTTATTAGCTTATTTTATATTTATTCATAGATCAGAAAAAATTTCTCAATAAGGGCTTTATAGATAACAAATTACAGCTGTTAGTTTGTAGACCCTGCATTTAAACTTAAATTGTAGAGATTAATTCTTTTCATGTCTTTACTTACTTAGTTTATAAACTAAATACTAGTTGCATTAATGTTTTAAAGGAAAAAATAAGTATTGAATCAATTAAATATTTGATTTGTCCTTGAATACTTGTACAGTAATGTACTTTGTAATAACAGTTGCATATCAAATATATATTATTGTGAATCATTTTATTTTGATCAATACAAAGATACCTATTTGCAAATGACAGCAACAGTGATTTTTAACAAATAGTTTTTAAAAGCTCATTTACTTTTGGCTCATTTTGTGTTATGAATTGAAAATTGCTGTCATTGTAAAAGTTGCATTTGAAAACAAGCTTCCATCAACTTTTATTAGAAACCTTTGGATAATAAGTGAGTTTTGAGACGGGATATGTTTCCTTCATTTCAGAGATTATTAAGGCAATTTTTCCCAGATGATACTAAACTATCTTTAGAAAATAATGTGAAAATAGTGAAAATACATTCAATGTTTTTATTGTAACCTGAAGCTATTCTCTGTGCATATGAATTGTCATCTTTCTTCAGTGTTCTGTGATTAGAGAAGAAAAGTGAATAAAGCATAAAGGCTGGATATTGCTTTATGCTATTTAGTTGCCAATGACATGTACATTGAGGAAAAAGAATCAGGCTAGTCTGAAATGAATTGTAATGCTATTATAAGAAATTGTATCTCTTAACTTCCCACAGTTTATTTTGTAAATAGATCTCAGCCTCAAAGATTTTCCATTCTCAAAGTTACTTGAAAGACACTTTGTATAGGTAGCCCCTAATGTCATGTTTATATTCATCTTACTTCGAAATAATTGTATTAATATTACCAGTTGAATATAAAGTTCTTTTTTCATCAAAGGGGAGCATGATTTTATTTTTTTAAGTAAAAGTATAATTTAATAATCTACTATTTAACTGCTTAAGTAAATTCTCAGAAAGCATTTCTACTGCTATTTGCAGTTGCTTTTTCTTTTCCTTTATGATGTCTTCTGATGACAAAAGTTTTGAAATTTGGTGAAATCCAATTTAGCAATTATTTTATTTTTTGGTTGTTCTTTTTGACCTCCCTAAGAAAATTTCCTACCAAAATTTGCGAAGATAATTCCTTTATTCATTTTAGGACATTACAGTTTTGTGTTTAAGAATCTTCCGATTTATTATTTCTTTTCAAATTGATTTTATTGTTTTAAGTTCTTATATTTATAAAGTCTAGAATTAGCTTGTTAATTTATATGACATGCTTGCTGAGATTATGACCAGGATGAAGTTACAACTACCAGTTTAGGAAGAATGAATAACAGGATGATGCTGAGTCTTCTAATCCAAGGATATAACATTTTTAAAACCTTCCAAATTTTTACTCAATAAAGTTTAGTAGTTTTTGGTTTAGTAGTCAGCTACTTCATTAGTAAAAGGTATTGCAAAATATTTGACATTTTTATTTTATCGCAGGTACCATTTTTATTAAATATTCTTTTTCAGTTTTTATTATTGGGTTATAGGAAGGAAATTATTATTTTATTCTTAGAGTTTAGTAAATACACTTCTTAAATTCTTTAGCATTTTCTAAAAATATATTACACACAAGTAAAGGACTTTTTTTCTTTCATTGATTTTATACATTTTAGCTCATTTTCTTAGATTATTCCAATATTTTTCCCTCTAGTGTAATGCTGCATAGATATATTAAAATAACACACTGTTTTCTGAATCTCCAAATTTTAATAAGCCAATTAATATTTCAACAAGAATGATATAGTTGTAGATTGTTTGTATACAATCTTTACTAACCTGATAAAGCTAATTTCTATTCTTATTTTAAGAGAAATTTCTAAAAATATGTATAAATTGGTTTGGGATTTTGTGAATGCTTTTCCTGCATATTGTGACATGATTAAATTGTTTTTCTCTTTTTCCTTAACAATGTAGATTTATTACTTTGCTTATTTTGAAATATTAAAACAACTTTCCATAATTGGGATAAACTCATGTCTAAGCGTGTTAAACTTTTTATATGTTTTACATTTTGATTTGCAATATTTTATTAAGAAATTTAGTTTTTATGTTTAAGTGATTAAAATTGAAAAAATAAAATGAATTGTGATATATTTGTCTTCTATTTTCTAAAAGATTTTATATAAGATTACGATTATTTCATTATTTTATTTGATAAAATTTACCAGTGAAGCTACTAAGGCCTGAGACTTCTTTGCATAAAATTTTTAAATTATAATTCTTTTAAACAGATATAGAGTCCTTCAATATTTCTAATTCTTGTATCAGCTTTGCTAAATTGTGTTTTAAGGAACTTTATTGGTGTCATTTAAGTTATTAAATTTATTAACATAAATTGTGGCAGAAATAAAAGAAAAAGTATCATTTAGAAATTAAGATTAAACAAATAACAGCAAATTAAAGCTATAATAATACCTTAAGAAACATAAAATAAAAAAGAAACATAAAAGGTAAAAAAGAAAAGTCAAATACAAACAATGACATAAGTTATTCAATAGAAAGTATGAATATTAAATTTAGACAATGGAACTCCAAGTTAATAAGAATTCCTGAAGGAGAAAAATCAAGCAACAGAGTAGAAAATATACCAAAATGTATTATTCAGGAAAACTTGAATTTAAAAAAGTCAAAACTACATAATGATTCAGAAAGAAAAATATATATTTCAATAAAAATACTAGACTTTAAGAAGAATAAGTCCTTTGGGCATCTAGATAAAAAAAAAAAAAGAAGAAATGAAAACATGAACTCTAAGGAAGAAATGTAGGAAGTTTTAGACAGCATCAATTTATGGCATAATATATCAAAATAATATATTTAAAATTTTTAATGAAAGAAAATGTGACCTTATACTTTAGTCATCACCAACCATGGGGATATTTAAGTTTCAAGAATTTGTGACAGTTCCTTCAGCTGAGTCAAATGTTGCCTTTCACTTGCAATAAGTATCCTTTGCAGGTAAATAATACTATGAAGAATAAGCTTCTCCGCTGAAGTAATTGCCTCAAAACTTAAGTGCCAGAGAGGAGCACACTTTGCTCATGATTAAAGACCTGTTAACAGGAAAAGTTGTAATAGTCAAACTTTTTTTTTTTAATATTTTTAATCAAATGAACTTACGAGCATCCCACAAATGAATAAACTGTTGAATTAAGAACTTTAGGGCACAGATTTGCTATGGCCCATGACAATCATTGAGAGTCAACTTCATCAAGAGGAACAATGTATAGCCACAAAGATAATACTGTCTATGCAGTAAGAGTGGAAGCCTAGAAGTGTGTAGAATTGTTTTCTATTCTTTCTCCTTGGTCCACTGGTGGCTGTCATGACAAGAAATGAGAGATTGGAGAATCATACATAAGCATTCCACTGTTAGTAAAAAAAATTCCAGAAATCAATCAGATCATTTTTTTTTGCCAGAAAAAGTCGCCTTGCCTTGAATTTACTTCCAGGGGATAGGGAAATAAGGAATTGATGGAATATTTGGTGACTACTATGATAACCACATAATTAAATATTATTATGATTTCCATTATACAGTTAAAGAAATTGAAGTTCAAAGTAATGAAGCCATTTGTTAAAGTCAAACACATATTAAATGATGAAGAAAGAATTCACCTTAAACTGTGTGACCCAAGAATTCATATGATAAAACACCACGCTACAGTATCTCTCTTTACATTCCACAGATTGCAAGATTTAATTCACGTTAAGCTATATTTATAGGTACTCTCCCGGTTTTATGCAGTATAATCTTGACTTCTATTTAGAGCATTCCTTCCAGAAGGTCTTATATTATATACATTCCAAATATAGAACCACATCTGGCAGCCCTGACACAACTGTCCTATTCTTAGGCTTAAACAACAACTGCAATGAACTCAGATAATTCAGCTTTGAACACAAATGGGGGATGAATGTATCATGGGCCCTCTGATTACCTCAATTCCTTGGTCATTCACTGGGGAGTTTACTATAATTTTATTTCCTGAGAAATAGAATTATGTATAATAAAGTTCAGCATAAAGGAACCAAAAGGTTTATATGCTAATATGATATGCTAACAAATAATCATGGAGAGTTCCATTAAATCAGATAATGATATCATCAGTTTGCCAGGTTATTACATCATGTTATAGACTCACATCAGCTATCTTGACAATCCCACAGTAACTCTGCATTTGTAAAACCGATAATTAGAAGAAGCATCACAACCAGCTGCAGAAAATGTGACTTCGTGCATTATAATTGGCACCATTACAATATGCTAACATTTTACTATGTCAATCCTAAACTCTTCAGTGAGAAAAAAGACTAACAAGATTAGGTAGAATAATCTGTACATAGCTTTACTGTGTAATGTTATGTAGTATGTGCACATTTGCAATGCATGCACATTGTGTTAACAAGACTGTGTGTGTGTGTGTGTGTGTGTGTAAGCAAAGGAAAGTGGTGTCGACTTATCACCTCTGTAAACCAAACCATATGGGCAAAATCTTTAAAGATAACAGCAAATATTAAATATCAGGTACAAACATACTTAGGAAGGCATTATTTAATACATATCGTAAATAAGATTTTCAGACTTAAAAATAATTTGTTTCTTACCACATAATAAGTGACTGAGTGACTATTTGATCTCAGCTTATTTCTAAATCCTCCATGCTTAATACTGTAGAGTTCTTCATTTTGAGGGAGAAAACAGTAAACAATATGTCAGCTAATGAGTGTAAGCCAGTAATATATTTATCTCATAAATAAAAAATCAATATTCACTGTTTTATTTTCCAAAGGCTGCCATAAGAAAGTATCACAAACTGGTGGCTTAAAGCAGCAAATTTATTGTCCCACAGTTCTGGAGTCTAGAAGTCTGAAATCAAGGTGTTGGCAAGGTTAGTTTTTTAAGAGGGCTCTGAGGGAGAATCTATTTCTTGCCTCTTTCCTAGTTTGTGGTGTCTCCTGGCAATCCTTGGTATTCCTTGAATTGTATTAAATAGATAAATCACTCCGATCTCTGTGTTTGTCTTCATGTGATGTCCTTCCTATTTCTGTCTTATTGAAAGGACACAAATCATTCTGGATTAAGGGCCCAGCCTATTCCAGTATAACCAAATTTTAAATTAACCAGTTGTAACTGCAATGATGCTATTTCCAAATAAGACCACATTTTGAGGTACTGGGTCAGGACTGTAACATATCTTTTGGAGGGGCATAATTCAACCCACAATATCTACTGAATAGTGAGATGCTGTATGTTAATTAATATATTTTCAGCATGTGTTTTCAATGACCCAGAAAGAAACCACATACCCTTTGAATCTTCCTTCCAACTGAGAATAAAATATCAACTTAGGTTTCAAAAGTAGGGTTAAAATTTATTATTTTAATGAAAAAATTCAAAATACAGAAGTTGTAAAAATATCATGCAATAGAACAGTATAATGAATGGAAAGTATATTGAATGAAAAGTAGAAAACAAGAAGTACAAGTAGCAGTATAAATACTTCATATATTCTGAAACAATACATGAACAAATTTCAGATCTCTTCTAAAAATAAGCCCAGTGATGTAGTATAATGAATAGACTGTGTGAACTAAATAAATTCTGTATTCAAAGATGAGGAATGGGAAAGTACATTCTAGCAAGAATTCAAATAGATTCCAAGGCTGTGAGTAAAGACAGGGAAGTATGCAGAAATTAGTTGTTGAGATTATAAAGTAAAGGTCAGTAATTATGCAGTGTTATGCTCAATGTTTGCCACTCACTATTATTTTTATGCATAATAATTTATGTTAAAAATTAATGTTATTTTGCCAAAGAATAGCTTATTATAATGATATGTCAGCCCACATTGTTGAAGATTAAGTTCATTTGTATATTAGGGAAAAGGCTTAATAGTACTGAATTAATCAAAATTTTATTTATATTTCTTATATAAAAGAAGTCTGAAGCTAAGCAATTCACAGTTGGGCATCTATGCAGTTATCTATGCAGAACTCCACCATCATTGCATATGGTTTCTATCTTTTAAGTGGACTGTTTCACTTTGACTAATGGAACTCCAATCATGGCAACATAGCTGAACATAAAAAGGACAGGAAGAAGGGCAAGGTCTTTCTTTCTGAATCAACAATAAGGAAGTAACATTGGCAATCTTACCCAACGCTTGTACTTATAATTCACTAGCCAGAACTTCTACATAGTGTGGCAAAAATGGTTCGCAGTGGAAATTTGCAACCATATTCTTTTGCCCCAATCTCATAGGGAATACTGTGCCCAGATTTTAAAATGGTTTGTGTTTCCAAGGAATAAAAGTAAACAAGGATGTTTAATCTCTATTTGAGAGCCCAAATACAAAATAGCTCTCTTGTAAACTGAACAGTTTCAGAAGTATTTAGCTCAAAAAGTCTTCTGATTTTCAATTATGTAGACAAGCTTGAGTTAAGCACAAACATAGTAAATCACTTTCTGGAAGTCACACCAGTACTTAATGGAACTACAAGAATGTGAATCCAGGTCGCCTGTCTACTACTTCATAACTGATTTGAATATAATATGCCACCTTTGAATTTAATTATTCCTAAATAAGAACAAAAACTATATTTAGAGTTTAGACAAAAAAGTTACTTTCAATTTTTTTTACCTCTGTAGTCATTTTTTTTAAATAAAGTGTAACACACAGTTATATAAGTGCCCAGATCATAAATGTTTATTTCAATAAATTATCACAAAATTAACAAATTAATAACCACCAACTGGTTTTTAAAAATTACTAGTACGTTAGATATTTCTGTCCTCTGAATCAGTAGTTTCGCCACTTAGTTAAGTATCAGCTTGATTTTTAACACCATAATTTAATTTTGCCTGGCTTTGTATTATACATTTATGGAACCATACATGTCTATGTATTCTGTTTGTGAAATTTAAATTTGTATGTAGCAGTAAGTAGTTCATTTTCATTTTTATAGAGTATAATTTTGTGCAGATTGTTTAATAGTCTATTGATGACACACATTTGAAACATTTCAGTATTCTGAATACTACCTCTATGAATATTTTTGTACATGGGTTTTGGAGCATGAATACAGTAAGTTCTCACTTAAACGCATTGATAGGTCATTGGAAATGGCGACTTTAAGAGAAATTATATACAACCAAACGAATTTTGCCATAAACTAATCAATATAAACAAGAGTTGACTTTCTAGAGCATATTTCTGATCACAAAAATATCACTAAACTTCTAAATAAAGAACCCAAACACTTTTAATGTTAAACATCAAAATAAATGTGAGTTATGCATGCATTTAAGAAACATTAATATGAATAAGATAATTATTTACCCAATGTTTGGTAAATCAGTGTGCAACAGTGTTCATGGTGGTAGTGGGTTAAATCAAGGAATAAATGTTTGCAAATAAAAATTATAAGGAACACTCCGACCACCACACAGGTCAAAAACAGTCAAAAATACTGTGTACTCTCTGAGTGCTTTCATCCTCCATTGTTTATCAGTGTGCATTTGTGTGATTATTATATGTTATACAAATTTTTATCTTAAAATAATTTGCATTCATTCATTCATTTTCCAACCAGTTTATTCCAGATTAGAGTCACATTTGGCCAGAGCCTGTCCTGGCAGATCAGGGCACTAAGGCAGGAACCCACTCTGGAAAAAACACTACCCCATCACAGCCTCATGGCATGCACCCACATTCACTCAGACTGGAAGTAGGTAGACATGCCAATGAACCTAACAAGCACTTCCTTGAGGAGTGGGAGGAAACTAGAGGCTCCAGAAAAAACAAGCAGACATGGCCTGTAAGGGAATAAATTTTTTTTCCTCATCAGTGTTATGACAAAATGTTGTTGAACAAAATGATGTTATTCAATGACCTGCTAAACAGGTCCTGCATTCCTCTTTGTTGTATGGCCTAAGAGAGGAATCAATGGGTTATACTGGACATGTGTACTCAAATTTGTTAAACTCATCAGTGTTTCCACCAATCTCACTTCCACTAGCAGCTATTGAAACTCCTACTTGCTCCATATTTTTGCCAAGACATAGTATTGTTGTGATAGATAGACAAACAGTTTTTATTTATTTATTTTTAATTCAGGATACTATGGGGGCACAAACGTTTTGGTTACCTGTAATGCATTTGCCTCGCCCAAGCCAGGGCTGCAAGCTTGCCTTTCCCCTATACAGTGAGCTCTCCTTTCATTAGTTGTGGGTTTATCCCTACCACCCCTCACCTGACTGGCACCCAGTAAGTAATACTACCATGTGAGCACCTTAGTGTTGATCAGTTAGTACCAATTTGATGGTGAGTACATGTGGTGCATGTTTTTCCATCCTTTTGATACCTGACTTTGAAGGATGGGTTCAAGCTCTGTCCAGGATAATATAAGAGATGTAGTTCAACATTGTTTTTGTAGTTGAGTAGTATTTCATGGTTTATATATATTATATTTTATTAATCCACTCATGTATTGATGGACACTTGGGTTGTTTCCATATCTTTGCAATTATGAATTGTGCTGCCATAAACATTCAAATGCAGATGTCTTTATTATAGAATGTCTTACTCAAAAGAAGACTGAATAATGGCCAACAAACACATAAAAAGTGCTTAGCATCTTTAATCATTAGGCAAATGCAAGTCAAAACCACAATGAAATAGCATCTAACTCCAGTGAGAATGGTCTTTATATATATATATATACATATATATATATATATATATATATATGTGTGTATATATACATATCCCCAAACAACAAATGCTGGCATGAATGTGCAGAGACTGGAACACTCCTACACTGCTGGTGGGACTGCAAATTAGTACAGCCCCTGTGAAAAGTAATTTGAAGATACCTCAAAGAGCTAAAAATAGAAATACCATTTGATCCAGCTATCCCACTACTAGTCATCTACCCAAAGCAAAAAGAGAAACAGTTCTTTATATTTATGTTGCATTGCAGAGAAGTGTCCAGGTCTTTACATTCTTTCATTTACCATTTCTTGGGTGATGTAGCTCTTTTCATCTCAGGACAATTTTTGAAAACGTCTGGCAACAGAGTGGCTAGAAGCATCTCTGAGCAGCTGGGGAAATAAACCACTTAGTAGTAAATGGACATATGCCTGATGCACACAACCAAATTACTAGTCCAGCTTACAATTATGAAATAATGATAGTTTTAGGAATATAGTAATCAAATGGTTAAACTACTTGAGCTATTGAAGGTAAATGTATTTTTCCTTTCAACAACAATATTGACTTCATGAGGCACAATGTTCTAGTGAAAAGAATTATAGACATTACCATAATTGTTAGTTTGGATCTTTGAAAGAGTGCATGTTGCTTTTAATGTATCTTGATTTGGTCTTTTAAATTTTAATTCAAGGTCAAGTCATAGTTTTAATAATTAGGAAGAACTTTGTCTTAAAAAGTAATTCAGGCCATTACTAATGTAAAATAAATTAGGCGTAACACTCCTTAAATCTTAGAAAAAGAGCTAGTTGATACTGTTATTGCCCACAGCTATGATTAGAAACATGTTTTTTTATGTGACTTTATTTGATTAAGATGTCTTTTCCAATGCTTGCACACACAATAGTACTAGATTTTTTTTTTTTTTTTTTTTTTTTAGCAATGCTGCATGGTGGTAGAAAAGGTATTATTTATCACACTATAAATTTTTCTGAAAATTGTTATTGCTGATATATTTTTCTATCCATTCTATATTATATTTTTGAACATCTAAATATATACCATATAGGTAATTTTCTTTTAAGATGTGCCCCCATAATATGCTGAAATAAAAAAAGAAAAGAAAAAAAGTAAACACTAAAAACTTTAAAAAAAAGATTTTTCTTATCTGAAAATGACAAAAATATCATTAACAGAAAAATATTACATATCCTAGCCAGTAAATTCTTCAAATATTAATATTGTTATCAATATTACAAAAATAGGAGAAAGTTTATGAATACAAAAATAGACTACTAGATAAAACTTTCATAGAAAATTAACAGATCAAGAAAACATTTAAGGCAGCAGCCTCTGTTGGTTCCCTTTTTACAGAGGGTGCATTGACCTATACAAGTGGCATCCCACAGAGTAATGTAAAAGGTATAATACATGGTAAATTTTTATAAAAACAGTCCTTTTCTCGCAACCTCTACCTGGTAATACCCTCTCTATCATTTATAGATCATGTCAAATACCATAAAAATACCAACTTTTAAGAAATTATATGTGAACCATTCAGCTGAATATTTTTCACTCTTTCCTCAGTATGTCTTTTGTTACTTGTCACAGTATATGCTTTTACACTCATTTGGGGACATTTCTTATTGCAGGCCCAAATTCATGAGTTGAGAACCGTTAGCTTTGAATTACCAAGGATTCTAGAGCATTGTATTGCATTTGATTGATGTATAACATATTTTTTAAATGAGCCATGATGTATATGATCTGTCTTTGAGCAATTAGAATTTTCATTGTTTTAAATTATCAACTTAAAATGGTAAGTTATAATGAAAATAGATGTATTATTTTTCTCAAATTCTATACAACATAAATTCAAAGGATAAGAAAATACATGTTTTCAATAGTTGCACAGATAATCCATGGGAGTGTTTAGGTATACTCTTAATTTGATGAATTGATGTATATGCATTCATGTGTATATGTTTATTCATATAAAATTTATTATATTATTTGTTATTGTTTATATCTATGTGTGTTTATAAATATAAATGTATGTTTTTGTGTGTGTATAATTTCTCCCCAAATTTGATGATGGAATAAAAATATTTCATCAATGTTTGTACATTAAAGCTTAACCACAAAACAGTTATTAGGTTAGCACGTAACCTTGCCCATTTCCTTCAAATGTGTATGTGTGTTCTTGAAGTGCGTGTGTTTTATTCTCATTTTCCAAAGGAAGAAGCAGATCCAGAGAACTTTAAATAATTTATCCAAAATCATAGAAATAGTAAATAATGAGGAACACTGGCAGTCAGGTATTTTTAATATTTATAATTGTTACTTCCATTGGTTTTCTCATAATACCTATTTCTGTTATCACTGAATAATTTTGGTTTTTGCTTTTAGTCACTGTGTTATGTAAATAAGTGTGTTTCAATGCTTGTAAACTTATGTAATTTTGTTGTTAAATGTCATTTTATTTGATTGATAATTACATTTAAATATTTATTGATAATCAATAACAAAAAATAATAAATACATGTTTCTAATGTACTTTGGATATTATCTGGCCTGGACATGAATCATTATTATTATTTACTTCATATTTCATTCCAAAAACATTATGAAAACCATAAGTCATTGTTGGCAAGTGGTTATAAGACTTTTATATGTATCAAACCAAATTCCAATTATTCTCTTTTAACCTGAGAAATATTTTGAAAGAATACATTTGAACATCTAATATATACCTTTAGTACAAATATTTTCAGGAAAACTAGAAGAGCTGGTGTATAGTTTTTCATTAATTCTGACTTTTGGATTTATACATTACTGTATTTTTGAATGTATTATATATAAAACTTTTTTGTGGATGCTCTTTTACAAAATTACATACGATTAATTAATAGAATGAGCATATACATATTCATCAGGCACTCACAATTTGGTGGGAAATAAAAAAAAAACCTTCTGTATATATATTTTGTTTCAGCATATTATCGAGATACAAATGTTTAGATTGCATGTGTTGCCTTTCCCCACTTCCTCCCCCAGAGTCAGAGCTTCAGTTGTGTCCATCCCCCAGATGGTGTGCATCGCACTCATTATGTATGTATATACCCATCCCCTCCTCCCCCCTCCCACCTGCCTGATGCCCAATAAATGTTATTCCTATATGTCCACTTAGGTTGGGACCTGATCAAATTAAAAAGCTTCTGCACAGCCAAAGAAACTATTACAAGAGCAAACAGACAACCTACAGAATGGGAGAAAATTTTCGCAAGCTACACATCTGATAAAAGGCTGATAACTAGAATCTATTTAGAACTCAGGAAAATCAGCAAGAAAAAATCAAACAACCCTATCAAAAAGTGGGCAAAAGACATGAACAGAAACTTTCCAAAAGAAGACAGAATGATGACCAGCAGGCATATGGAAAAATGCTCAACATCTCTAATCTTCAGGGAAATGCAAATCAAAACTCGTGTATATTTTTAAGAGAGGAAGATCTGGATGACCCTGTAAATTCATGTCCTCCACCTTTACAGGATCTTATCAGAGAGTCCAATCAGCCCACAAGAGGAGGTGCAAATGAATTGTGGAAGTTGGGAGGCTCCTACTTTGCAGGTGGACATTTTCCTCATTTTCCTTACAAGAAACAAATTTCCCTCTTATGACTTCACATAGAAATTCTTTGACTCATTTTCCCTACAATGCATAAAATATTCAGGAGATAGAGGCACCCTTTACTGAGAGAGCAGCCATTATGTGTGGCATCCAGCACTGCTCACTAGGCAAAGCTCTGGGTGATACAATGGGAGCTTGGAGTTCTTGTGTGCTCTGCCTTCCTCCACTTGTAAATGCTCCTCTACACATGCCCCTTACCCAAAGAAAACAATTATAGTTTATAAAAATTATGCTACATGGCACTAATAATCTATCTTTCCTGCTTCTTTACAATAAACAAATGAGTAGTGAACAAATATAACTTTTTTCAAGTAATGATTTTAAAATATGTTCAAAAAGAGAAAGAGAAATCTAATATATTACTTTGAGAAAACTTTTTTCTTATAATTTCTTCAATAAGCAATTTTTGATCACTGACAGACATGTGTTTTAGAAAGAGCAATAATATATGAAATAAAATGTAAGTACAACTTGAGTTAATCTCTCTGAAGCCCAATAACACTTTTAAGAAACTCTTCAGGCACAAACAAAAAAATCTAATTAAGATCACTAGCTCTTAGAAGAAGACAAAAGCTCTCTAAAATGTAATGGCTACAATTCTTCAGAAGCAGCCAGGTGGAAAAACTCTAATATTCATGCTAATATAATTCTGCTTTTAAGCACAATATGGTATCTGTGTGTGTATGCATGCATATGTGTGCATAATACATAAAAAGATCTTGAAATACTGTTTTAATAATGGAAAATGCAAAATATGAGTTTTTTTATTTAAAAAGTTCAAATTTGAGTCAGAATTTATACTAAATATAATTTTGTCTTTCTACATATGGGTAAAAATTATATTTTATTCATTCTCCAAGTTTTAATGGTTTTCCACATAAATTTTAAAAAATATTGCATTTGTTTTTTTAGTTTTCATTATCTCAGAAGAAAGTAAAAGTAATTACTAATTGTTTTAGAAATAAAATCATCAAATGCTTTAATTTATATTAATGATAAACATTGTACTTTAAACTGCAAATTGTTTGCTAAGTGTGGGAATTGCATCATTTTAATGAATTAAAAATTAACCCTATTAAAAAGCAGGGAAAGGACATGAACAGAAACTTTTCAGAAGAAGATAGCCAATGGCCAAAAACCTATGAAAAAATGGTCAACATCTATAATCATTAGGGAAGTATAAATCAAAAACCACAATGAGATATCACTTAGCTTCAGTGAGAATGGCTTTTATCAAAAAAGTCCCAAAACAATAAATGTTGGTGTGGGTGCAGAGAGATAGGAACACTCATACACTGCTGGTAGTACTGCAAATTAGTACAACCCCGATGGAAAGTAATATGGAGATAACTCAAAGACCTAAAAGTAGAACTCCCATTTAATCCAGCAATCCCATTACTGGACATCTACCCAAAGGAAGAAAAGATATTCTATGAAAAAGACATCTGCACTAGAATGTTTATAGCAGCACAATTCTCAATTGCAAAGATGTGGAAACAACCCAAGTGCCCATTAATACATGAGTGGATTTAAAAATGTGGTAAATGTATACCATGGAGTCCTACTCAGCCACAAAAAATAATGCTGATCTAGCACCTTTTGTATTATCCTGGATAGAGCTGGAGCCCATTCTACTAAGTGAAATATCCCAAGAACGAAAAAACAAGCACCACATGTACTCACCATTAAACACACCCATTAGGTGTACCCATCCCCTCCTCCCACCTCCCACCTCCTGACACCCTATAAAATGTTAGATTTGTACCCTTGTAATATGCCGAAATAAAAAAACAAACAAAAAATAAATAAGTAAACCTGTTTTTAATATTCTGCTTGTTTTTCAATTTTTTTTCTGCAAATTGTGGGAGAAAACTTGGTATTGGTCAAGACCTTGCTACTCCAAGTGTGCTTCATAGACTAATAGTACTAGGATCAGGTGTGTTTCTTCTTTTTAAAATTTTTTTCAGCATATTACAGGAGTACAAATGTTTAGGTTACGTACATTGCCCTTGTCCCACCTGAGTCAGAGCTTCAAGTGTGTTCGTCTCTGAGACATTGTGTACCTGTACCAATTAGGTGTGTATATCTATCCCCTGTTCCCCTGTCCCATTTGCCCAACACCTGATGAATGTTATTACTATCTGTGCACTTAAGTGTTGATTAGTTAATACCAATTTGATGGTGAGTACATGTGGTGCTTGTTTTTCTATTCTTGTGATACTTAGTAGAATGGGGTCCAGCTCTACTCAGAGTATGGATTTTAAGGAAAACTGCAGTTGATCAATTTTCAATCTAAGTTTGAGAACCCTTGGTGCTGACTTATAATTTTTTAACTTGGCTGTACATTAGAATTGCCTGAGAGGATATTAAAAATGCTGATACCTAGATCCTGTCTCCAGATATTCTAATTTAATTAATATAAGTGTGGCTGGACATTGGGTTCTTAAAGATTCCCCAGGTTATTCTAGTGTAGTGCTAAGTTTGAGTACAGAGTACTTAATTTCTTGAAATTCTAAACACAACCCCACAATGAAGACATTAATGCCTCCATTTTGTAGGTGAACAGGGAAAGCACAAAACTTAATTATTTAAGTTTAAATGTCATAAAGCAAAGCCGATATTCAAATTATATCTCCCATTTTTCTGCTGAAGTCATATTGTGTTCAGTACATAGACATAGGTGTGAGAGAAACTCAGGACCATATACATTGATACACACACACATATACACATAAAAGCAGAAATAAAAATTCCAATGGTATTCTCTTCACCATGGAAACATTAACACTAAAAAGACTTCCTAGCCAATTTTAATTAAAACTTGTCTTTAATCTTTATTCACTATGAAATATCACATGTAGGACCACCAATGTTGGTGTAGTGAAAGGAGTGACCTTAATCATTAACTGAGTCTTTTAAGCAGTGATATTTGTTTATTTTTTTGTATGTTTATGCAAAAACTGGCTTATTCCAAAACACATTTAAAATGGACACCTGGAAATTAGTAAAATTCAAGTTCTCAAATTGGATGCCCTATTGAAAGAATAAAAGAAGATTTTGTTAGGAGTAAAACATACACATCTTGAGTTTATATTAGTACTTTAATGTCATATTAATTGCTTAATGAGGGTACATGCTCATTGTTATATTCTTGCAACAATTATGAAAATGGGACTTTAAGGAGTTTCAATAGCCATATTTTCCATTAGATGAAAATGAAATAATTGCATGGAAATAAAAAAATAGATAATAAGTCCTGAGGGATTTTATTGAAAAAGCTTCTACATAAAAAAATGAAGAAAAAATTAATTTCCTCACATATGAAAAACATTAGCTGAATAGTCTTGTTTTTTTAACAATTTAAAGCTTTTACAACTGAATGTAAAACAAAATGTGAAGAAATCTAAATCCATAATTTTAAATTATGTTTTAATAGCAGATTATTTTTATGAAAGTTTGCATGTATTTATAAAATAAAAAACAATATAATGTTGATTGAGCTGTTATATGATGCTAAGTAATTTGTAAGTTTTGTTTTAAATATAACGACTTCATTAC
Source organism: Mirza zaza (assembly GCA_008750895.1). Lineage (NCBI taxonomy): Eukaryota > Metazoa > Chordata > Mammalia > Primates > Cheirogaleidae > Mirza > Mirza zaza. The sequence continues at coordinate 129,678 of VSMD01103619.1, read as the reverse complement.
ATAGGTTTAATTTTCATTACACTTTATAGATAAGCAAAGTAGAAAGGAGATTTAATTTGACTAATGGCTTGTAAAAAGTAACAGCTATTAGTCTGAGTAGTTATAATTGTAACTGATGCAATCTTTGCCTATTTAGTTTTCCTCATTTTCACCAATAAAGCACCTCCATTAAATTCTAGACCCTAAAAACCAGTTTGGGAACATGTGATATAGATCAGGGATCAGCTAACGAATGGGACAAATGCAGCCTACTGTGGATTCTTGTAAATAAAGTTTTACTGGATCAAAGTCGTACATATTTGCTTCTGATTTTTTATGGCTGCTCTCACACTACCATGATACAGTTGAGTAGTGACAACACAAATGATAGAGATGACAGAAACTTTCTGTTCCATAATAACAAAAACATTTGCTATATGGCCGTTTACTGAAAAGTTTGCCCACCTGCAATGTTGACAATGTTTTCTAAAATGTAACTTTGGGATATTAAGATTATAATCAATGTGCCCTGGAAAAGTTTTTTTATTGTCCAAAACCTTTGGGAAATGATAAACAAAACATTTTTTCTTATTGTATGATTTCTCAGAGTTTTAAATAAGTTGATATGTTTCTGAATCTTCAAAGAGTCCTCCCAACCTGGAGCCACAAGGGACTTTTCTGTAGGAACAGGAATAATAAGGTATAACTTTACTATGTGTTTTTAAACTCAAGGATGTGTGTGTGAATGTGCGTGTATTTTTTCCTGTTAGACCTAGTTGTGAAGGCTGGGAGTTCAGGAGAGCACAATTTGGTAAGTATTGCACTAGGAAATCATATTTTAACTTCTAATTTCAATAAACATACCTTTTATTGTACATTTCACTTTAAGAATAAAATTAAATGTAATATTTTCACGTTTGTATAATCATTGTTTGTAAAAAATTATTTTAGAGATCAAATAATAATTAGCCGAAAATTTAGGAAATCATTTGCTTTCTTATATATGTTTTAAACTGATTGAGAATTTAATCTATTTCTTTAACCTACTTACTTTTGAAAAATCAGCTCTTTTCATAAAATCCTTATAGGAAATACAAAAATGGTTTCATTGGGCATTTTCTTATATTGTCACTGAAAAACATAAGGAAGTTAAAGGAATAATGCAGAATATGGCATTAAGATTCCATTCTAGTTCCCAGCCCCTCTAGTGACAATAGTCAGTCTAGGAGTTTATTTCATAGTAATGAAAGTAGAGCTGGAGAACATAATTTTAGCATAATAAACCAAGAAGTATTTGTTTCTCTGTTTATATTCTGATAGCTTTTTGGTAGCAGCAAATTTAAGGTGGTCACACTCTTTGGAAAGAATGATTGAAGTGTTGCAATTTTTTTTTCTCTCAAATTCAAACATGCATGCTTCACTAGATTTCAGATTATTGGTAGAATTGATATTGAAGAGGTTAGTAAAAGATATTGGCTATTACAGAAGTCCACACACTCCGACTTGGTAGCATTTCCAAGGGCAAATTTTACTTTAGAAAAAAATGTTTTTAAGTATTTGTTTGCAAAGTCAAATTGGCATATCGGGTCAAAACACTATTTCATACTGTAAGTATGCAAAACTTTTAGCATGAAAAATTTTAAAGAGGATTGTAACTGTATTTATAATCCATATCTATGAACAAAATAAAGTAATATAAAAAGGGAAGCAAAATATATAAAAACTAATATTTGTTAAAATATCAATAGTATCAATAGCCATCTACTTGACAGATTAAATCTCATGCAATATTGATCCATCATTTTGTGAGTTTTCTTTAGATTTTTAAGTATATTGGCAAAGATTTAAGTGCCTTTAACCACCTCAGTATGGCATTCATAGTCCACACGATAGTTTGTGCTGTGCATTGACAACAAATCCGTTTTGCTCTCTTGTGATGAGGAAAGCTTTAAAGCACTGAAAGCTTGTTTTACTTTACAGGTAGCTTTACTTGTAAATCAGAATAGGTAATATATATATATATGTTTTTATTACATTATTTTTAAATGTTCACGATTTTATTTTGATAAATGAAAAATTAGAAAAGTCATATCACAGCTGTCGGCTAAAGTCTCTGTGCACGTTCATCTGTGGCTATCGACTACAGTCGACACTCGTACTGAAGTGGTTAATATATCATTGAATACTCCGTGGAGCATCAGATGTGGAATATTTTTAGATAGGGTTAATGACTTCAGGTATGACTTTTAGGAATTTGATGCTCTCTTTCTCTCTATATATATACATACACACATGCACACAGAAACACACACACACATGCATGTATACATACATATTGAAGAATCTGTCTCATGGCAAAAATATAAATCTTATAAAAATAAAAATGTTACAAAATCTTACTGTCACTGTATCTATCTAGAAAAGATCTAAATTATTTACAAAACTTCAAAATATGTTTTATTATATATATTACTGAGTTGTACTCTGGAAAAAAAATTAAAAAAAACATACCATCAACTGACTTTAATGAAAGAAAAAAGGAAATTTTTTTCTATTCAGATTAAAACCCCAACTAATTTCGTGTGCGTTTTTAATTGGACTTCCTTGTTTTCTGACTTTGGTGTAATCCCATGACACATGTGACTCAAAAAGAAAAGAATACAAGAAAAAAAATAGAAATAGGAAATCATATGGAATAAGAAAAATGCACAGGCAGACATATTCTGCTGAGCAATATGACAAAGTGAAAGTAACTGACCCTGCCTGGGTAGCCTGTGTGAGTCAGAAGTAATTGAATAGAGTTGGGATTTTTTTAAAAAACGTGTCTGTTATTCAATTTTCCAGCAGCTCTTCAGAAACGACTGTGGTATTGACTGCTATATCCAGGCCACATCTGTTCTCAGGAGAACTGCAATAATCAGTTTGGTTGTAGAGACAGTGTTTCATTAGTCAGAGCATTCCACAATAGCCAGGATATTTTTATTCTGGGTTTGAGGTGATGGAAGACACAGCTGGAAAAGAGACACAGACTTGGACATTGTTTGGCAGTTATAGCAATATGCTGCTTCAAAAACAACAGAAACAAAACAAAAGAATGGATGTATTTTATTGATTATAAAAGTCACTGTACTCACAGTTTACAACTTTAAATTGTGTGTGAATATTAAAAGGAACTCATATTTAACAGTCTCAAAAATACTTCAAGTAAGTTACAATTTCTAAAGAGGTATAAGGGACTTTGGAGACTCTGAAGGTGGGAGGGTGGGGGGAGAAGTATCAAAAACTACATATCAGATACAATGCACACCGCTCAAGTGATGAGTACAGTGAAAGCCCTGACTTCACCACTATAAAATTTATCCATGTAACAAAAATCCCCTGGTACCCCCAAATCTATTGAAATAAAATAAGTAAATAATTAAATTAAGTCAACACACACAAAAAATGAAATAGCATATCTATAATTCAGTTTTAGCTGATTGGTTCCTTGGAGAATTTGAGCCCAATATTATTTGAAATATTATGATTTTTAAAGTTGGTAATTTTGACAAATAAAAGTGCATATGTTGAAAAAAAAAGAGTAAATACATAAAAGGCATGATTTTTTTTTCCTTTTAGTATAATATCACCCATTCCTAGTCTCCTGCATTCTGTAGATTCAAACACCATAATGCTTTTTAGCTTATTTTGGGCAAAACATGAAAAACAAAATAGCTGCAGTTTTATATATCTCTTATCCAAAGAAGGAAAATATAAAATGTACCATCTGCAGAGGGCTGACATGATTAGTGACAGTCAATTCATTCAAAATAAGCAAACACATATTCATTGGCTCCATCTTATGGAAAATATGATTGTTACCCTCATCACTTTATCAAATATGGATTCTAATTGTTGATTTTATAGTGATTGCTTAAATAAAAGGTAATATTTTTATATTTATAATTGTAGCACTGTTTAAAATCAAAAGAATGTTGTGTAGACCATTTTACTATATATATATATATCTCATAACATCATGTTGAATATATAAATATAAACATGTATTTTTTTAAAAATTAAAATAATAAAATCACTCATTAAAAAAGGAAACAAAATATATGAGAGCCAGGAAACATTTCAAGAAGGGAGTCTAGAGAATTCCATTCATGAGGATTAAGCAAAGTGCTAGGGTGCCTGTTGTACTGAAGACAGTGAACAAACACTCCAAAATGTTTGGGAAAAGGGAAAAGTTCTCTATGGTGGATACCAGGGATAGATGATGATGTGATGTGCTCATTCCATATCGAATATGGTATCAGAGTTACAGGAGCAGATTGGAGAAAATCAGAGAAAAGTAAATAAAAAAAATAAGCAGAAGGGAAGCAAACAAGCACTTATTAATTTCAGGGAAATCATAAAGTTAAATAAAAGTTAGCCTAAATATAAAGAGTTTAGTCTCATTTTCTTTTGTCTATATCTGGTTATTTTTAATCTAATAATCTAATATTAAAAATTTAATAATCTAATATTTTAACCTAATATTTATTGTTAAAATAGCTATTCTTGTTTTTGTTGCCATGATTATCATTTTAAATTTAAGGTATAAATATTAATCGATATTACTTGTTTCAAAATGTAGTTTAACATCTCTTGAGATATTCTATATTCTTCATATATCAAGTTTGGAAAATATTCTGTTGAAAATACCTGCATATTATTTTGTTAAATAACTTCCACTACTATTATGATTGAGAGATAAAATAGCCAAAAAACAAATATGTACATATATAATCTAAATTAAATATATAAGGCTTATTTAACAGGCTCATAAGACATTTTATATTGATTATCAATGTATAATTTGTCATAAAAGCATGCATTGTGTTTTTATATAAAAACACAAAAATTGTATGCCTTAAATATACCAACTTTATTTTTTTAGAAATAGTATAAAAAATTAAATGTTGGAAATTGTTCTATGTAATAAACTTATTTAATCCTCAAACCAAGAAGCACTGTTATTATTGCCATTTATCAGATGAAGAAACAAAGTCACATTAAGTTTAAGTAACTTATGAGAGTTATACAGATAAGTGTCAGGCAAAATACTAACCCCAGTAATCTGTTTCTACATTTCATGCCCTTAAGCACATTTTTTTTTTTTTTAGGTTTTTGCCTGAAATATATGGTTAGCTCTCTACATTGACCGCTTTATTTGTACTTAGACAAATTACAGTACTTACTTTTTACTGCATTGTAGAAAAATGACTAATTACATTGCAAGATTACTCCAAAAATAGTAGCATTAAAATTGGTTTATTTGTATGAATATCAATCTGTATTTTATCTGGAATATTGTTTTAAAATTAAGTGTATTTTTGACTTACACACACAAATAACCATCAACATCTAATATTAAGAAGGCCTGTATGCTGCAGATACAAAATTTGTGTGTCTTTTTAAAGGACAGCACTTAACATCATTGATAGGTTTTTGGAAACAGTAACTTTAAGCAGAACAACATATAACAAAACTAATTCTACCAGAGGCTAATTGATATAAACAAGAGTTAAGTTCCTAAGGCATATTTCTGGTAACAAAAACATCATCAGACTTCTAAATAAATACCCAAACACTTCCAATATTAAACACTGAAGTAAATATGAGCTACACATACATTTGAGAAAGATTAATAAAAACAAGACAGATAGTTACCCAATTATTCCACTTCAGGGTCAAGGGTGGCTGGAGCTTATACCGGTAGCTCAGGGAGCAAGATAGAAACTAACCTCATGGGCACTTCTTCAGGATGTGGGAGGAGACTGGAGGACCTGGAGAAAACTGATGCAGACAAAGGGAGAAGGTGCAAACTTCACATAGACAGTGGCTCTGCCGGAATTGATTTATTTTTTCTCATCAACATTATAACAAAACGACATTGAATGAAATGGTGTTATTCAAAGACCTGCTGTATATTCACACATTCAAAATGTACAATTCAATGGTTTTTAGTATATTCTCACATGCATGTAACTATCATCACAATCAATTTTGGAATATTTTCACTGGGTCATAAATAGAGACCCTATAGCATATTAGAAAGAATGTCCTACTTCTTCTAACCCCTCTGGACCTAGGAAACCATCATTATATTTCTTTTCCTATCTGTACAAATTTGCCAATTTTGGCCATTAAATATAATTATATGTAAATGTAATCATACAATCTATGGCCTTTTTTGACTGACATCTTTCACTTAGAATAATGTTTTCAAGGTTCATCTAGGTAGTAGAATGTATCAGTACTTTATTCCTTTTAATTGCTGAATAATATTCCATTGTGTGGACATAGCACATTTTATTTATATATTCATCACTTGAACATTTGGGTTATTACTACTTTTTTCTTATTATGAATAATGCTACTGTGAATATCCATGTACAAGTTTTAGTGGTGGGATACGCCTTCTCTTTTCTTGGGTTTATACCAAGGGATAGAATTGCTGCATTTAAGAAAATGCCAGAATCTTTTACCAAAGTGATGGGCAATTTTACATTCCTCACAACAGTTTTGAGGGTTCCAGCTTATACATATGTTTTAAATATTTATTTTCTATTTTTGTTATAATTCTCCTACTGGGTGCAAAGTAATTTTTCACTTTGATTTGCATTTAATTTTCATTTTATTGATGGCTAATACTATTCAGCATCATTTGATATGCTTGGCGTTTTTTTTTTTTTTAAATGTATTAAACATTTACATTTAGATTTTTAATCCATTTTGAGTCAATTTTTTGTGTGGTATGAGGAAGAGATTCAACTTCATTCTTTCATATGTGTGCATTCAATTGTCCAAATACTGTTTGCCAAAACCTACAGTCTTTCCCCCATTGAATTATCTTGACAACAATGTTGAAATTCAATTAACTATAAATGCAAAGGTTTATTTCTAGACCTTCAATTTTATTCAATTTATCTATATGTCTAGACTTATGTCAGACTGTTTTGATTACTGTTGTGATACACACACACACACACACACAAGGGGATACTATTCATGCATAAAAAAGAAGAAAATCTTGTCATTTGTGACAACATAGATGAACCTGGAGGACAACATGTTAAGTAAGATAAACCAGGCAGAGAAAGACAAATACCACATGATCTCACCCAGGTGGAATCTAAAACAGTTTATTAGAAATAAAGAGTAGAGACTGGGATGGTTGGGGGAGGTAGGGATGGGGCAATGTTGGTCAAAGGACACAAAATTTTAGTTAGATAGAAATAAGTTCAAGAGATTTATTGTACAGCATGGTGACTATAGTTAATAATAATATGTCATATTATTGAAAAATGCCGAGAGTGGATGTTAAGTGTTCTCACCACAAAATATCTGAGGTGATGCATATATCAATTAGCTAGATTTATTCATTCCACAATGTATATACATTTTAAAACGTCATGTTGTACAAGATAAATACATATATTTTATAAGTTAATTTAAAAATAAAAAATAAAAACTGAACAAAGGAATTAGATTTTTCTCTAGAGAAAACAGACAAATGGCCAAGAGGTACATGAAAAGATGCTCAATATTATTATCAGGAAAGGTAAATCAAAATTACAATGAGATATCACTTCACACCTGTTAGTATGACAATTATCATTAAAAAATCAACTCAAAAGATTACAAGTGTTGGCAAAAAAGTGGAGAAATTGGAAACCTCATACCACTGTTGGTAGGAATGTAAAATGGTGCATCAACTATGGAAACAGTATGAAGATTCCTGAAAAAATTAAAATTAGAACTACCTTATGATCCAGCAATGCCATTTCTAGGTACATATTTAAAAGAATTGAAATGATAAAGTGATACCTGTATTCCCATGCTTATTGCAGCAATAGTCATAGTAGCAAAGATACGGAAACAACCCAAGGGTCCATTAGTAGATGAATGGACTAGGAGTATGTGGTATATAGGTATAGAGTAATATTATTCAGCCTTAAAAATAGGAAAATCCTTCCATTTGCAACACAATGGATGAACCTAGAATAGCAGTCCCCAACATTTTTGGCACCAGGAATTAGTTTCATGGAAGATAATTTTTCAACATATGGGCGTGGTGCCTTGTTCAGGGATGATTTAGCGCATTGTGATTATTATGCAGTCAAACCTCTCTACTATAATAATCTGTATTTGCAGCCACTCCCCAGCACTAGCATCATCACTTCAGTTCCACCTCAGATCATCAGGCATTAGATTCTCATAAAGAGCTCACAACCTAGATCTCTCACACAAGCAGTCTATAGTAGAGTTCATGCTCCTGTGAGAATCTAATGCTGCTGTTGATCTGGCAGAAGGGGAAACTCAGGCAGAGATGTGAGCATTGGGGGCAGTTGTAAATAGGGATGAAACTTTGCTAACTGGCCCACCGCTCCCCTCCTGCCATATGACTGGGTTTATAACAGGCCAGGGACTGGTACAGGTCCCCAGCCCAGGGGGTTGGGGACTGTAGGCCTAGAGTGCATTATGCCAAGTGTCATAAACCAGTCACAGTAGGATAAATACTGCATTGTTCTACTTATATTACATATTTAAACTTGCAAATTCATATAAGCAGATAATAAAATAATGGTTTCCAGGGGCCTAGGGTTGGAGGAAATGGGGATTTATTACTCAATGGGTATAAAGTTTCAGTTATGGTAGATTAATAAGTTCTAGAGATCTGCTATACAAGGTATTGCCTATAGCTAATAATATAGTGTGCGCTTTACAATTTGTTAAGAGAGTAAATCTCAGGTTAAGTGCTTAAATAGAAACAAGCACACACATACACACACAAGGGCACAGAGAAAGTTTGGGAGGTGTTAATCATGTCTATTCCTTTGATTGTGGTGTTAGTATCAAGTGTATATCCACACTCATCAAATTGTATATATGTTATCTACGTGCAATTCTTTTTATAGCAATAAAAATTTTTTCAAAAAGAAGATAATTATTCATACTTTGAAAGATCCATTAGGAAGAAAGACTAAATAATGTTTCTGTGATTATTCCCCTGCTGTTATTTTTCTTTCCTTAACCCCTTGGGCTTAATTATCAAGATCATGATCTACCAAAAATGAGGTTGTCCCCTTGTTATAAGTGATTGAAAGTTTGTCAGCACAAGTTTTCCTGAAACTTCTCATCTCAAACTACTTCCTCTCCCTTGATACCATTAAATAGTGGTTAATATTTTGCTGTCTGAGACTCTGAAATGGATTTGGATAATATTCTAATTAAATCTTGTGCCAAACCTACTCTTCTCTAAGGCTAACAATCTATTCTCCATTTCATTTCTCATCACAAATTAGGTTTAGCCAGATTATACAACATACCCTATCAGGAATTATTCAATGAGTTTAAATACTTCATTAAGAAATCTAATAATAAAATTCATAAAGGCATTCAATAATAAAATGCGAACATCATAGACATGTCACAAATTTGAATATAAGCCCCTTAGCAATATGAACCTTCCAGGGAAATATTAAAGTTCAAAAATTAGATCCTCCCACCAGTTAAATTTCACAGGAATTCAAGTTGGATATAAAAATATCCTGCCTTAGTGTATTAAAAATTCAAAGGAATTAAAATCTGTTCCAATATTATATTGCTCTTTGTCTTAGCTAAAGTGCTTCTCCAAGCTTAGGTGTTGTTAGAGCTTTGTCAGCAGCTCAAGTATGAAAGTGTTTTACTGGAATTATTGTAGTTCTTTCTGAGACCCAAAAGTTGAGTTAATGACAAATCTTTAGGTACCTCATTTTTTTTTTTTTATTTTACAGAGCAATAATGTTATGGAACTTCCAATCACCATAGTTATAAACAAGCTTTTTATCACCCATAGAAATCTAAAGTGTAGACAAAATCATTTTTCCATAAAAATTTTCTCAGTGATGGCCAAGATTATAGCAAACATTTAGTGATATTTGAGGGAGGAAGTGTCAATGAAGATTTTAATTTTCAACCACTGATGCATATGGATCAGTTAATGACTAATGTCTGGAATTTACAATGTGTGAACTTGAATTCAACTAGGAATGACCACCTAGATAGACTTTTGTATAGCTTTATGTGCTTTCTATATTTGGGCTGAAAACATGCTTACAACTTTAGTCCAAGAAAACTGCCTCCTAGGGATGGCTTTCGGATGATATCCATATACCTTTCATTTGTAAATAGTGTTTAGGAGAAATCTAAACTGCAACTAAGATTTATAAATCTGATTCTTAACTCCTTATGACCTAAGAGAACCACTAACTAGTTCTGGTATCAGAAGCCAGAACCATTTCACTACCAGTATTATCTTGTTCTCTTTAAACTACTTCCTATCTTCGCTTTAGATTTTCATATTTTTGTAGATAAGCTTGCATGCTGGTGTACATAAATGTTGGCAGCTTGAAATGAACCATCATTTTTTCCACCTACACATGATCCCATAGACAAGCTATGTGTACTTAAGGTAAGTTGTTCTAAAAATATCCTTACCTGCTTTTTCCTAATGGAATTTGAAGAAGTAGATCTAAAGTTATTTACCTAAACCTCACAGTAATAATTTATCAGCAGTACTCTGTAATGCATGCAGAGCTTATCAGTTCAGTAGTTTAAAAGGTCAAGAAAGACTACATTATTCCCAAAATAAAATTGTGGCTTCATCCATGCCTGCTTAGAAAAAATGTGTGCCTATTTAGAGAGATGTAGCAGCTTGCATTTTGAACCTACAAGTCTCTGCTAAAAGCTCTCTCATCTGATTCTTTGCTGAAGTTTACATGGCTAGTATTTGCTTGCTTGATACTACAGCATTCTACCAGAGTTATTTACCAATTTTTCAAGACTGCCTGTGCAATCCTGCACTTCTGCAAAGGCCTGAAATTTGCTATCTGTAGTCAAGATGATTCACCAGTGGATAATCCCACTACAAGCTGAAGTCAATATGTCACTTGGCTTCTCCTTTAGGTCTGATCAGTTTAAAGTTATCTAACTACTGAAACAACCTGTCCCACCAAATAAATATAAGCCTTTACAAATTGCCAAGTTCAAAATGCCTTGTTCACATATTAAAATCAAAGATCGTTGTACCCTACTTCATCATGAGTCTTTTGACGTGTTATTTTGGTCTGGATTCTATTCCTTGTTTTATTTATCTCCATTTATGACAAATGTCCAATTATAGAGGACTTTCTGGCAGCCACAAATAGCCCCATTTCTCCTATAACAGAGCTGAGAAAAAAGTAAAGAAATACCAGATGGTGATTCAAGTGTTACTCTAATTGTTAATAGTTTAATTGTGCATTTTATTTTGTAGAAGATGAAAATGGGGCTGCTAACTGAACTCCAGATTGGAAAGGGTTTATCCACCAAAACATACAGGGGAAATAAGGTTTCAAGGACCCCTTAGAGTAGAAGTGCCTGTTCACTGGAGGACGGGAAAATTATCTTCCAATAGAGACAAAGATATAGTTGAGCCGAAGATGTCCACTTTATCGTCTTGATATTTTACAAAAAGGCAAATGAGCCCACCTTAAGTAGAGTGTGTAGATAAAAGTAGTATAATAGGAACAGGGGTTAGGCAGCAGCACAGGTCAGGTATGTACTTACATTTGAGTAGAATAATGACCATCATATCATCCTAAGAGCTTACAAACTAGTTTGGGATGTGCTATAACTTCAGATTTCAGGTATTGTTTAACATAAAAAACAATTACTAAATATATATAGATTTTTCTTCAATTTTAAAGAATTTTTTTAAACAAACCATAGGCTAATTTAATTCATCAACTATGTTTGCAAATCAGTGCAAGTGGTTGATCAAATTCAGGCATATATCTTTATTTCCATTTTGAAATGGAAACACTGATTAGTTTATTTCCACAATATAGAGGGAAAGTTTGTTTGGAGAAACAGTGATTGTTGTTCACTATTTAAGTATAAACAACAAATAAACATAATGTTATGATGAATGGTTAACTCTATTTGGCAGAAATTCTCAGGTGCTTACTACCTTTCAAAACCTAAATTTTTTTTGACATTTACAATATTGACATTTATAATCTTTCAAACATTAACAGAACCAATTTTTCCTTTTTACTTCTGTGGCTGTAACAGATCATTCTGTTACAAAGCCCTGGTTTAAATATATAACCAAATGATATGCTAGATCTGCCTTAATAGTAGAAAAGGTCATTTAGATGGCTGGCCATTGGAATTGAAGGGAACTTCAGAAATCATCCAACCTAAACCTATTAATTGGTGCATGAATTAAGCCCCACAGTAAAGTATGTGGTGATAATGAGATAGTATTCTGTTCTGCCAACTTCTGCCTCAGTACCCTTTATCTGTACCAAATTGCCTCTCATTTTTGTTCGACTATTGCCGCATTCAAGATAATTTCAATGAGCCCTGGGCAAATCACATTAAATGATTCATTTGTGCATACTGATATTATGAAATAAACTCAGCCTAGGGACATTCTTTGAGTTCTTATGAGTATTAGGAGCTTGGCTGACAGCAAACTCTGTCCAACTCTTTAGTTACAGGAAATGCATTGAACCTTGTTATCACTAAGTCATGTAGCTCAGAAAATAGTGATAGTCTGAGTCAATCAAGAATTGAGCTTTAACAATATAGATATCTATAGCTTCAATACAGATATAGTTAGTACTGTCTTCAGAGAAAGAAAAAGACTGCAATTAATTCAAGTCTGCTGACATAAAATAAGATTTTATGAAACAAGGTGCTATGCTGATAGCATACTTCTCATGCATTTAAGATATTTTAGAAGATTGAAAGTTAAGGATGTGGCAACAAACAAAATAAGCAGGACAAGTCTCAAAGTATCACGTAAACATGCAGAATTTGTACCATACTAGCTCTAGTAGAGATGAAGGATCACTCTTCTCCCTTTGTTTTTATGTATTTATTTATTTCTATCTTTAGAATTAGAGGTTGATAACTGCCTAACTCATTACTTTAAAATTATAATATTATGCAAGAAACCTCATATCTAAGACATATTTTTATTAAAGATTGCCACAATGAGATATGACTTCTTCCTCTTTGGAGGAACACATCACAACCTCAGGAATCAAAATGTATAAATGTGTGGTAATGTGTAACTCTTGCTTTATTAATTTATTCAGGTAACACTTATTTATTGAGTAATGCATCAATCAGTGTTTTAAGTATTTTATACCGAAGCAATTTTGTAAACAGAATTGCATACTTGACAAAGCTGAGAAGAAAAATAGGAGATGATGAAGTGGCATGACTCCCATAAACAAGTGGGAGGACAAGGCTTCCCCATGGTAGGACAGACATAGAGATGAGGTAGTGTTATGAGAACTCAGAAGTTAGTGTCATCTATAACCTGGTGTGCACTTCCAGGAAGGAGCTGAAACCGCAGACATGGCTAGCTGCCCAGGAGCTACAGCCACAGACAAGAGGCAGCCACTGTAGAAAAATCTACCTGACAAGGTTCTAGAGAATGAGGAATATCCTAGCTTCTTCCTTTCTCCCTAACTCCAGTGTTCCAACAGTGTCTCCCTTTGGTTCAAACTATTTGTTAGCCAGTGAGCAAAGGAATTTAGGGAATATAGTCTTCAGGAGAAGAGCAAGAAATGAATTGGAATGCAAATCACATAAGCTGGCACAAGTGCCAACTATGTGCCAGGCATTCTTCTGGGTAACAAAAATCAGCAATAAACACAACTGACCCAAATTCTTGACCTCAGGGAGGTAAATATGTAGTATTTAATAGGTAGATTACTTATGATTACTATAAATATACCAATATATTTTACATAAACCAATCTATTAAGCCTCATAAAATATCTAAGGTATGAGTATTATTATTGCTATCATTCAAATGAGAAATTGAAAGACAGAGAGGATGAATAATTTAGGTCATAATGCTTGCAGTGCCAGAGCCAATATTAACACCAAGTGTTCAGGCTATCTTCTCTTTAAATCTTATTCCATTCTGCCTTTGGGTGCCTTATACTTTCTATCATTTCTTCATGTTGTAAATTAAAGGTAATCACAATTAAAATCTTAAAAGGCTTACATATATACATCTAGACTGTTTAAAAAATAGCAAACATTTGTTCACTAATGCAAATATATTTTCTAAAAATCGGTCTGCCTCTTAGATATAATCTGCCTTTTGCATAGCCATGTGTTATTAATGTTGCATAAAAGCATACTAAATTTCATAAGAGGAAAAAATAGAACTTGTAGGGAATTTTCCCATATCTCAATTTTTAGGATTTTCAGATGGTAAGAACAGAGAATCAGTATCAGAAAAGAATATTGTAATTAAAGCTAACATAGCGCTAGAGAGCGGCATAAAGGCAGTAGTGTAATACTTCTGAACATAACATGAATTTAGCCTATTTCATAGTCTCCCCAAGGCCACACAAATCACCTAAAGCTACTAGGGGGATTTTAATAAATTAAATAATTTTAATAAATTAGTGTAGCATCCTCAGTTACTGTTACCAGGCACCAGAAGAACTGTTTTCTTAGTCTATGATATGGTTTACTATGTAAATGTGTAAATGTGAAAGAATTTTTATGGAAAGTAGGTTTTATCTCTTTCCCACTTATGTATCAAGCAGATCAGAGAAAACATTTGCAGAATCATCGTTTGTTGTGCAGTACTTCATATAGAAAAATAACACCCAAATATCTCCTCATGAAAGGCTGAGGCATTATGATCATAGTTTCTTTCCTCTGTCCATGGTTCTTCTTCTTCTAATTTGTTTACTTTTATTTATTTTTTTTTAAAAGAAAGCAAATATAAATATGCCATGCCCTAAGTAGGGGGCACATTTGGTTTAAAATTAGATTCAGGTTATGATGACTGACTCTAGGATCCTTGATTATTTTTAACTTAAAGCAAGTTCCAGTGCTTAAAACAATGTGTACTGATGATTTTGTGAAATCCCTGCTGCCCTTTGTGAAAGATGTATGAAATGAAAATCTCTGCCTGGTACATAGAGTGCTGACATCATGTAATTATAGCCACCCTAGGCAACAGTCCATTTGTCAGAATGCCATTAGAAAAATCACAGAAGTAATTCAGTCTGCATGAATTATACTATATGATGGGAGGCTTGGGTCTGCAGTCTGAGCTTCTATTTTACTATTCTTGTTTCTCAGCTAAAGGTTTATTTAAAAAATCATTCGCATCCAAAATTCTTTCTTGTCTTAATTTCAAACTAGGTATAAACATTAAATTTCTTAAATTCAAAGTATTGTATTTCTAATTATCCATCTAAAAATTGTTACATAAAAGCCATTTTCTAAAGCCTTTTCACCTGTTTGTGGAACTCTTCTTTTGTTAATATTAGGAGGAAGCTGAAGAGTAAAAAAGGAAACAAAGGATTGTTCATAATCATTGTCTTGAAATGAATGTGAGGCTTCAGTTGTTTCCTAAAAACATACATATAACTAGGGTCTACTATCCATAATCTATAATTATTTGATATATAAATTCCATAATTACATGTTTATAGTTTAAGTATTTGGGCACATCTAATTGTACCTCTAAATAAAGTATATAGTAATAAAATATTTCTTATAACTCTATAGCAGCATTAAACTCTTTATATTGGCACACATGATATTATGTGGCATAATTGTAAAGTAATGGTGCTAAAAAAATAAAAAATATAACATGTATTAGAACTTAATATCCAAATACATGTTATCTTCATACATAGCCATCCTTGGAGTCTATATATTTAATAAAACAATATGTTCAAATATGCTATATTGTTTAAAATAAGATTTTAGCAATGTTATATGTTTTAAATATGCCTATTTATCTTTGTAACAACCTAAAACCAGGATCGCTATGATCTTTCTCCAATAAGAACACTCATTGAATTTCTGAAGAGCAAAGAAGGTGTGGTACCTAGGTACTACATAAGTAGGCATATTTAAAATAAAAAAAAAAGGTGTGGTAGTTGAAAGGCATTGCTGGTAAACAGAGAAAAAAATTATATTTTTGAAAGACAAAAACGTTACTGAAAAAATGTGTTCATGGGTAGACAATTGGACAAAACACAGCAGGATATAAAGCTATTAAAACAGAGTTCTCTATATGGCTTTTTGACTGAAAATCTCATACCTGACAGGAAACATTGCAAACAAGTCTATATTTGTAAAAGCCATTTAGTTAACATTTCTATGTTACCTACTCTCTGCCAGTCATTATATATATGTTAAGTGGTTCAGCTCACAACGTTATCCCTTAACTATTAATATAATTATTGTCATTTTATAGATGAAAATCTGAAATAAATAACATCACTACAATTATATGACTAATAAATAATGATGTCAGAAATTAAATCTGAGTTTTATAATACACACATATATTTATATACTGCTTGAAAATAACATAATTAATCATAAATGTTATAATATATATAACATGCTTATAATTATGCTGTTTTATTTAAAATGTGATTGAGAAATTTTCACAACTAAAATGATAAATCAAGTTGATTAAAAAAGGAAATGTTCTGCAATTGTATATTAACTTGTATAACAATCCAATAAAAACCCATTTGCTTGAGTTCATTATTAAACAAGCAAAGGAATCTTGATCACCAGAGAAAGGAAGAATTAACTTTTTCATGTTTATTTAAAAATATGCATGCTTATCGGGTGTCGGGAGGGTGGGAGTGGGGAGGAGGGAATGGGTATATACAACCACAATGAATAAGATGTGCAACATTTGGGGGATGGACAGGCTTGAAGCTCTTACTTGAAGGGGGAGGGGGCATGGGCAATATAAGTAACCTTAACACTTGTACCCCCATAATATGCTAAAAAAAGAAAAAAAGAAACACACTCAAAGCACACTAAGAAAAATCGAAAAAAGTAGAGCTTGGATAGTAACAGGATAGGCAATCATTTTTAAGGACTCTGAAATATAAAGTCATTCAATACTAAAATAAAAAAAATGCATGCTTACTTAAATAACATGGAAAATAGACATTTTACTGTGAATACATACTATTTGTGCCTAAACTGTAGTTCATCCTACCTATAATTTACTAATTTTGCACATTATGAGCCAGGGTTTTCCATATGTGTTTCTGAGGTAATAAACATTTTCAGATTCGTTTCTTGCTGGTATGCATATATGTTACCTAGATGCTGTAAGTTTGAAACAAAACTATGAGGCTTTGATTCAAAAGTAGGCAACATGAGGTTGTAGTTGCATATTCTTGCAAGTATTTGTTATCTTTAATGGTGGCAGAGGTGTATAACATATTAGCCATTTCATTATAGTTTAAAATTTAAATTTCTTTTAAAAGTTTGGCATATACATGTAAATATTTTAGCATGTATATATAATATTGGTTGATATTTTTAAATCTTTCTCTCATAAGATAGATTCTCAGTGATAATAACTATCGACAATAAATGTGCATAAGATATTTAAATATTTTTACAAATGTTTAATTAACTTATACAACTCTGACCAGCTCTGAATCTACCTTGAATATTGCCTAACCTTCAAAAGCATTGAATATTATGATATTTTAAAGTGTCAGTTTGATGGGTGAAAATGCTATCTTATATTTAATGTTTTTTAACTTGTTCATATTTCATTTGATATGTGTTTCTAAATTATTATCCATATGTATTTTATGTTTTCAGTTTTCTGTTGATGTTCTTTAAGTACTTTGTTATTGAGGGATTTTTTTAGGTGGTTTTAGATTTACAAGTTAGAAATATATTATGCTAAATATGTACATGTATATATATACACACACACATATACGTTTTGTTTTATTTTATTGGGGTAAAAACACTGAATATAAGCTCTGCCCTCAAACATTTTTAAGTACACAATAAATTATTGTCACCTATGGATATAATGTGGTGTAGCAGATATCTATGTCCTATTCATCTTGCCTGATGGAAATTTAATGCCTGTTGACTAGTAATTCCCCATTTTCTTCTTCCCCTAGTCCCAGGCAACCACCATGCTTTGAATTTATGATTTTAACTAATTTAGATACTTTATATAAATGAAATCATGCAGTATGTTAATCTTTCTGCGACTAGCTTACTTTACTTAGCATCATGTCCTTAAAATGTATCCATGTTATTGCATATTGCAGAACTTCCTCTTTTTTAAAATCAAAAAGAGTATTCCATTACATGTATATTCCAACAGTATTTCATTGCATATGTATTTTTGTTATCAATTCATCTGTTGGTAGATATTTAGATTGTTTCCACATCTTGGCTATTATAAATAGGGCTTTAATGAATATGTGTTTGCAGATATCTCTTTGAGATACTGATTCCATTTCTTTGGAAAATATACCCAGAAGTAAGATTGCTGGGTCATAGGATAGTTCTATTTTTAGATTTGTCCATACTGTTTCCATAAGCTGTACCAATTTACATTCTCATCAACAATGTATAAGGATTCCCTTATCTCCACATCCTCACCAACACTTGTTATCTTTTGTTTTAGTTATAATTGTCTTTATGACAGTTAAGTGATATCTCAGTGTAATTTACATTTGCATTTCCATGATAACTATGACAATGAGTACTTTTCATATATCTGTGTGTTATTTGTATGTTTCTTCGAAGAAATATCTACTCAATAAAACCCTTAACCAATTTTTAAATTGAGTTATTTGTTTTTTGGCTATCAAGGTTTTAGACTTCCTTATACATTCTGTAAATTAAGCTTTTATCAGACATATGACTTGCAAATATTTTCTTTCATTCTATAGGTTGTTTTTTCACTCTGTGGATTGTTATGTTTAGTCCATTTTGACTTGATTTGTGTGTATGGAGTTAAGGGTCTAATTTCATTATTTTGTGTTTATATATCCACATTTCCCAGCAGCATTTGTTGAAGAGACTATCATTTCCCCTTTGTGTTCATTCCTGGCAACCCTGTCAAAGATAAGGTGATTGTATAAGCATGGGTTTATTTCTGGACTCTCTGTTCTGTCCCATTGATCTATATGTCTATCTTTATGCCAGTACTATACTGTGTTGATGACTGTAGCTTTGTAATATGTTGTGAATTCACTGTGGTATCTCCAGCTTTGTTCTGGTTTCTCAAAGTTGATTTTTCTTTTTTGTCTACTTGTTGTCTTTGTGGTGCTATATGAATTGCAGAATTTTTTTTATTTCTATAAAAGTTATCATTGGGATTTTTATAGGAATTTCCTTTACTCTATAGATTACTTTGAGTGTACAGACATTTTAATAATATTAAGTACCAATCCATGAACATAGATAGAATATCTTTTAATTTGTTTGTGTCTTCTTTAATTGATCAATGTTCTCTCTAGTTTTCAGATACAAGTTTTTCTTCTCCTTAATTAAGTTTATTCCTAAGTATTTTATGATTTTTGGTGCTATCACATATTTAAATATATTAACTCTTATATTGATTAAAAATACTACCTAAGTTAATTTAGTTGTATTTTGTTTTTATCGAAAAAATAAATTATAATTAAATTTGGTGATATAATAATTTTGAATGTTTCATACTTTATGTATCACATTGCCTGACAAGTGGAGAGATGGCCTTGTTTATTCATGCTTTATCAACATTATTTTTTAAAAGTGCTTATTTGTTCAAACCACAACAGTGGCTTTAGAATTTAAAAAGGTAAACTAATGTTAGAGTATACATAGAAAATAATTCAGGTATTGCAATCTTATTCTCATAAAAGTATTAAAGCTATATGTTCAATTATAAAAATATGATTTAATTCTCTCATAAATAATTAGGTAATATTTAGTTCAAAGTCTATTGCTAGTTAACATAAAAGATGACAAATATATCAGAATAAAATCTTTCATAAGTATTTATAATTTTGTAAGTGAATACTACTTTAAAAATCACTTTATAGTTTTAAAACATTATTTGAAAATGTTCATATCATTTTATCACCTTAAAATTTATGATTATAGGGAAATAGGTCAGATTTTTTAGTGGACATGTTTTGTTTTGTTTTTCTTTTTTTTTCAATAAATGTTGCTACATTTTTTTTTCTCCACAACAAATATAATTACTGGAGCAATTCTAACAAGGGAGTATATAGGAAGTCCTAAAAGAGAGGAAGAAACATTAAAAAAACAAAGAACTGTGGAAAAACAACCAACTGTCCTGTGCTAAAGGAAAAAGAAGTCTACTCAGAGGAAGTATTAAATTCTAAATTCTAAGACTTTATTGTAACAGCAAACTTATTTTCCTTCTGGGCTGGAATTAATATACAATCATCCAAGTAAAAGACACAACTATGTGATGTTGAGTCTTCTATGGGGAAATGTTCATCAGCATCAGATGGATAACTGAGGAATACCACATTGAAGTCTGTCAAAAGTGACATGGGAAATCTTAGAGTCTATAAGTGAGTCAGTAGAATGAGTGAGCCTTACTTTTGTTCTCAACACTGAGACAAATTCATTTGCTATCTCGAGTCTAACTCTCAAATTTCACTAGTTAGAATGCATAAACTAAAAATAACCAAGATTGAAACATTGAACAAGATGCACATTTTACTAGAAAAGTATAATGCAGCAGAACTTTGTGGTTGGTAAGCATTTTAAATATAGGCCAAATAATGGTAGGTATGTATGCAGTATTTTTGCAAGCTAGAATGATAAATGCCCAATTCTTTTCCCTTTTATTTCCTTGTGATGAATAAGAAAAAGGCTTTTCTCAACCTGCTTAAATTAAGACTATAGTGAGCACAAATTTTACAGTGTCTAGAGCATAAATGATTTAAAGTATTTTGCCCATTTTTGTGAAAACCTCAGGTCTATATGGTTTTTTGCTCAGAAGGACTTTTAAAATATGTATATGAATCTGAAGCATTTGCACTCTTGTATATGCAAGAAAATAGGAACTATATAAAGGGATCACCTGCAATTTTGCATGATTCTTAACACAGGGCCAACGTGCAATTGATGTCATAGGGACATTAACAATGCAAACTAATAAGCAGCATTATTGAACAAAAATAGTTGGTATATTATATGCTTTTTTATTTATAAGTGAGTGAAATGGCCCTGTCAATGACTACTTAAGGAATAGACATTCAAGCAAAAGTTCCATATGAAGGCAAGTAAATTGTGTCTTGTTTAGTTGTCTGCTGGGTTAACATATTAATACATCTGTATAAAGATATAATAGAGCTAATAATGGAATTCTGAAATTGACTTACAATAGAGTGAGTTTAAACATGTTTTATATTCCCTCCTAGAATCAAATACACAAATGTTTATTTTTATTGAAAACTACTTGGATTATATGTCTACATATATGTGTCTATATTTTGATATATTTTATGTTTTGCCATGCAACCGAACATTGGAAACCTAATGACACAAAAAGTTATAGATTTCACTCTTTCTAAATGTTCATATCTACACCAAAGATACATACAGAAGATCAATAACAAATCAATTTTTGAAGTTTAACAATAAATATACCTCTTTTATGCAATTAATCATAACATTACCTTGACACCTAATTATATTATACCTTATTTTCAGTCAATTGGCAAACATTATGAGTAAATAATCTATAAAAATTACCATATTGATATACACATATATTAAAAATGAAAATTTTTCCTATTTTACCCCTTATCTCTGTGCTTCTTATCTCTTTAACAAGATCACTTTCTCCATCAAAGTATATGCTGTAACTTTTTTCATTTTTTCACGCAAACCACTAAGCAACTGCTATAACCACAATAGGTACTTAATATATTAATTAATTAGTATTATTAGTGTTTATTATTATTAAATAGTTTTACAAAGGAGTTGCAGAATTTTATATACAAACATTGGTTTGTATGAGTTTGTAGACTCTTGTGAATTAACATGAAGATTTCAGCAAGGCAAAATGGAACAGATGCATTTGTTAAACTGTTCATTATTCTATAATTTATGGGTGGCAATCTTATTGCAAATTGGAACTCAAAGACTAGCAATCTATTTGATCAACTAGGAGATATTTAAACTAAAACTTTTAATGCTGCTATTTATTCTCATAATTAGTAAATTAATGGTTATTTACTTTTTAGCATACTTTTATCTTCTGTTTTATTACTTGAGAATCAGGTCAAAAGATTTTATCTTCCAGATACAAATTTATTTTGTCTTTAAACTGTAATAAAATTATATCGTTCTCTTTATTAGGTCTATACATTTTTCCAATATGCTATTACATATTTTTTTATGATTTAAATATGTTTATAAATTGTTTTTGTTATATGTTGCTCCATAACAAATCAGCATGAAGCTTAATGGCTTAAAACAGACATTGATAGAGCATTGCCCACAACCTTTGGCCTCATTTTAATATGACCTGCTAACTAATCTTGTTTTACACATTTTTAAAAGGGGTTTTAAAACCATACCAAATATGAATCACAAGTCTTAAAATATTTAATTTGTGACTCTTCACCAAAAATGTTTTCTGGGATGGCCTAGATTTGGCCTTTGCTCTGAGCCTATTTTGTACTTTAAGAGAATTTTTTTGCTTTCTTTGAAGATTGAGGAGAGGAACCAAGATGGCAAAGTAGAATCAGCCCATACTTGCTACTTTCAAGGAGAGGATCAAAATTAATAGGTAAATGTTCACCTACAGATGGACTGTCTTAGAGAGAGCATTATGAATCATGGTAGAAGTAACTGGAGACATCCAAAGTGAAAGAAAAAGAGTCAGGATGATTTGCTCAGCAAGACTGCAAGGTACCTGGGAGAGGCATCCACATGTGGGGAAGGGTCAAGGGAGAGATCCCTGTGGCTCTGCACTCCCCTAGCAGACACTACAACCCAAGATGTAATGTGTTTCCCAGCACAGAAAATCCCCAAAACCACATTGGGAACAGCATGGAGACTATGCAGCAGCACTGTCCTGGAGAGCAGGCACAGTGGGGTCCTGCTGGCTTCTGATGCCAGCTCACTGCAACAAATGCCATGCTGTGCTCTCAGCTCCAGAATGACTGGTCTACAGGGGGATCAGCTCCACTGCAGCCACCTTCTACTCCTACTGTGAGTGCATAATGATGGTTTGGTCAATGATGGATCATATGTACAGTGGTGCTCCCATAAGATTGTGATAGCATATCTTTACTGGGCCTTTTCTGTGTTTTGATATGTTTAGATACAAAAATACCACTGTGTTACAATTGCCTACTGTATTTGGTACAGTAACATGCGGTACAGGTTTGTAGCCTAGGAGCAATAGGCCATACCATATAGCCTAGGTGTGTAGTAAGCTATTCCAGCTTGGTTCGAAAGTGCACTCTGATGTGTGTAAACACACTTTGATGATGTTCATACCACAAAATTGCCTAATGACACATCTCTCAGAATGTATCCCTATTGTTAGCTAACACATGACTCTACTACTCCACTTTTAATATTGTATAAATAGGACAATATGGCTTATATAGATAACAATCACAGCTATCCTTTTTAATAAATCATAATTTGCTCAAGTGTTCAGTTTAGAAAAATTTCAAGCACCAAAATTGAATGTTCACTTATGCCATACTTCTTGTAAATATTAAAAGTACTACTTTATTTTCCTTTGAAAGGTTACATTGCATTATTTGGTAGTAGCATGGAGAAAAAGTAGATAAACTTTTGACAGAGTTTTTTTTATTTCCTATGCCTCTTAGTGGGGGAAAAGTTCAGTTTTCCTTCTAATACATTTTTAGCCATGTTAATATCTCACATATGAATGTTGCTCAGATAATATTGCCATATTATATTATTACAGAGGAACTGGTTTCAACAGTAAGCATATTACACATTCTCACAATTTGAGTTGATGCCCAGAATTAGAAATTTTATGTAATCTGGTTACTGTAATATCTTTTGAAACTAGCTGAATTATTGAGCTAAATATTTTCTTCAACATTTCCTCTCTATAGTGAAAACACCTGTACAACAATTTTATATGTAGGCAATATTCCACATGCATTGCCACTTTTAAGGTAAAAATTTGTGAATTTACTTTAAAAATTGAGCAAAATATGTATTTTAAAGTAATCTCCACTTGAGTAGTTATCTTGTAAATAGCATGCATATTGTTCAATTCTTTACCTTTATGATGACTGCATATCTGTATGGGTCCTCATGGACATGGAAACTCACTCATTAGAACCCTTACAATCTGTTAGTATTATTGTATGTGAAATTTATAGCCCTTGCATGGAGTTGATCATTGAATAAATGTAATCTCTTTAGATCAGGCTAGATCAATCTTAGAGCAATCATCACTCTGCACTTTCCAAATAACTACTTTTGGTTGAATAGATAAATTGAGCTTTAGAGACTTATTTTTCTAAACTCTAATGGCAATAGCGCAGCCTAATAGTAAATCTTGGAATATCATATCCGAACATTTGGCTTCTGAGCAATAATAAGGCAAACGGTGACTTTTGCACTCAAAGGAGATGAACAGATTGTGAATAATTCAGGGAAAACTTAAAATATTCCAGACTGTGAAAATATTAATAGTAGAAATAAATCACAAGCACAATATAGATTAATGGTGGGAAGAGGGGCTAGTGTGGACTTCTATGCCAAAGTTCAAAGAACTGTATATGTTAACAAAGCAAATTTAATCCAGATAGTTACCTAGAGCACTAAAATTACAGGGCGATTTATGTAGCACCATAGTTTTGTAGAAATTCAGTATGTATTTCCAAAATGCTGACAAATACTGATAGCTTATGATTTCATGTTCCTTTTTGTTTCCAATCCTGTTGCTGCTAAATTCTCTCTCTTACTCTTTGTTTTCATATCTTGTTTCCCTGCCTAATGTTAACTCAAAAGTGAAACATAAAATTTTTCATTTTGGTGTCCCTAATAAACCAATCAAACAACATAGGTGTTTTTAGATAGCAGAAGATAATCAAGATCTATGGGAAATTATCATTAACATTGCAGTACAAATGGTAGATAATGTAAAGCTAAATATTTGACTTTTTTAAAGTTTCCTTTATATACCTTCAAGAATTCTACTAGATCTCATTATAATATTTTACATCTCTTATGATAAACTTCATTTTATTCTTTTTTTATCCGCTCCCAACATTTGATATTTCTAAACAATTTAAGTACATAAAAGGAAGAAATAATTTTTAAAAATGGGTGAAAACTTTGAACTCTTCGTGGCAAGTGTTGTATTAGCATTCTTTGTTGAAATAAAGATGAATTGCTTTTACCTCTGGAACATATTAAGATATCTAATATAATTAAGTTGAAAATATATATGTAAAAAGATGCTAAAAATTTACCATGATCCAAAAACCTATGTATAACTACTGTTAGCTTTTTAGTGTTTTCCTTCCTAGTCATTTGATATTTTCTGTACATTTTTCCATCCAGAGATAACCTTACCTAATATTTCACCCTGTTTCTGTATAGTGATTTTTATATAAATATTTGACACCACTTAGGCCAAGATTGACATATTAATGTGTGAAAATAATATTTATTGGACTTAAATACAAGAGGATATGAAAACAGGGTAGGTGAAAGATGTATGCTCACAATAGATGGTTTATTATTTAGACTTATTAAATAACATCCAGTAATTCAGGTAAGTCATTACTAGGTTTAGAATTAGGGAATTATTACTAATATTACATGATATAAAATAACACTTATTTTATATATTTAAAAGTAAATTTTAATATGCATATTCCTTTATGCAATTATGTTAATTATTTTGGCCTGTGTTAGAATAAAAGATTATTTGTTTTCTTAAATGATCAACACATGAATTATGTCACCTGCAGTATGTTAATAAATAAGGTTCAAGGAAAACATGTCATTTTGTAGGGAAAATAGCTCAACAAATTCTCAATGAATAGAAGTGAACAACTTCAGCTGAAAAAGGGTTTCTAACCAGTTGTGGTGTCTCATGCCTGTAATCTTAGCACTCTGGGAGGCAGAGATGGGAGGATTGCTTGAGTTCAGGAGTTTGAGACCAGCCTGAGCAAGAGTGAGACCATGTCTCTACAAAACATACAAAAATTAGCCGAGCTTGGTAGCACATTCCCGTAGTCCCAGCTACTTGGGAGACTGAGGCAGGAAAATCGCTTGAGCCAACTTTGAGGTTGCATTGAGCTATGATGACTCCACTACACTCTAGCTGGGGTGACAGAGCAAGATTCTGTCTCAAACAATAAAATAATAAAAAAAGAAAAGGGCATCTGTAAAAAGCTACAATTAGTATCATATTTAATGGTGAAAGATTAAATGGTTTCTTTTTAAAATTGGGAATATGGCAAGAAAGTCCTCTGTCACTCAATATGGTACATGAAGTCCTCGCCAGTGCAATCAGGCGACTAGGCTAGATAACAAGATAAAAGACAAAAAGGCATGTGATTTAAAAAATGTTTTACTCATGGGCAATATGAATTTGTATCTCAGAAATCTTAAGGATTTCACAAAAAATCTATGAAAAATAATTAGCTTATCAAGAACTCAGAGTAAAGACTAATATATAAAAATCAAATATATTTCTACATCCTAGCAATAAATAATCTAAAAATGAAATTAAGAAAGCAGGTATATTCATATCACACCAAAAAGAATACAATAGAAATACACTTGACAAAAGAAGTGCAAAATATGGACACGGAAAACTATAAAACTTTCCTGAGGGAAATTTTAAAAGATCTAATTAATGTAAAACATCATGCCTATGCATTCTACAGCTCATTATTTTTGAGATAGCAATCCTTGATCTGTAGATTTAATGAAGTCTCTATCAAAGCCTAAGTAGAACTTTTTTCCCAAAAGTGACAAACCAATTGTAAAATATAAATGAAAAAACAAAAGGCACTGAAAAGTAAAAAGTGTTTTTTAAAAAATTGGAGAACTTGCATTGCCTAATTTCAAAAGTTATCATAAAGAGAAATGACATTGGCAAAATCCATAGAGTAGGTAGCTTCTAGGGCCCATCTCTATACAAAAACAATTTAAAAACAAGCAGAAAGTGTCAGAATCAACTTCTTGGAACTCTGGAAAACAGAGGTTGATAGGAACCAAGTGAATGCTAAGTAAAGGACAAGCCACCCTAAAGATAGTAAGAGAGCTTTAAGGCATTTGTACTTGTCCTTGTGCCACCCCACCTCCCTGCTCTTGAAAATGGCAGCCAGTGTTCCCAGTGTGGGGTCCCATGCCTGGCTCTGGAGTGAGCAAAGCTAATCTTTTCAAAGAATTGTGTTTGGGCCTTTGAATCTCTCTGGATGTTAGGAGAAGAAGAACTGATGAGAGGTTATTTGCTTTGTTTCAACTAAATTGGAATCTTCTTAGGAGGAAAAAGAGCTCTTTCTGCAGAGGGCAGTCTTTGAAATCATTGAAAGGTAAATGAACAGCCCCTCTGTCACCTGGGGCAAAGAATTACAGTGAGGCAAATAAGATTCATGCAGAAGCCTGGGAGGAAGAGATGAGAAGATAGATTCTTTGAGAAGTAGGGTGATGGATGAAAACTCCTGCATATCTGGGGAACATATACTGGGGAGTTTCAAAGCCAAGCACTTGACCAAAGGAGACACATGCTCAGAAAAGTCCTAAAAAGACCTGAAACTTTCTCCTCTGGCTGATCTTCAGGCTCAATAAGCAAAAAGTGAAAGCTACCAATGAGTAAACAGCCTGTCTAAGCATCAAAGAGGTGTACTAACACAGAGCCAGTCTGCAAGGACAAGAAGAGTACATGCTATCTCACTTTCTATTTTCCTCTTTTTTTTTCTTTTTTTTTTTTCTTTTTTTTCCCTTTTTACTCCAGGTGATTAAGCAAATCTCTGTTAACATGATAACCTGTACCTGAGACAGAGCTTTCTTTTGTTCTGGGCTTCACTCTAAAACTAGCTGTTTTTCAGGTCAGTCAATAAATGGTCCAGATTAATATATCCAAATGAAGAATTTGTTGCCTCCAAAATTCTAAGAGACCCAATAAGAATCAAGCCTCTATTTTGTGTGTTTGGAAGGAAGAGCCAGATACAACAAACTTTTCTGTTGTTTTAGAAGGGATACTTTGACATGCCCGTATCACTGAAATTCTAGAAATTTCTCTGAGGTAAAAGGCCCCTGACTTTCTGTGTAATTTATTTCCCACCTTCTGACACACAAATGTCTTATTCGTCTGTCTAGAGTAGTTTTCACTTCCTGATCACTAGGTCCAGTCAACATAATATTATCAATGTAATGGACCACGTTGGTATCTTCTGGAAGAACAAGGGTATCAGAGTCCCTGCTGACTAAATTAAGACATAAGTCTAGAAAGTTGATATACTTCTGGCGTGACACTGAAAGTATTTTGCTCTCCTTGCCAGCTGAAAGCAAATTCCTCTGGTTGTCTTCACTAAATGGTATAGAGCAAATAGCATTTGCCAGATGTATAGCAGCATATGAGATAATAGGATGTGTTAATTTGCTAAAGTAATGAAACCACATCTGCAACAACTGCAATTTGAAACACCACCTGATTAAGTTTACAATAACCTACTGTCCTCTAAGATCCATTTGTTTTCTGCATATGCCAAATATATCATGTGAATCGCGGTATGTGGAAATAACTACCTCTGCATCTTTTAAATCCTTGATGGTGACGCTCATCTCTGAAGTCCCTCTAGGAATACATTATTGCTTTCAGTTTATTATACTTTTAGCTACAGGCACTTGCCTGGCACTTGAAATTTTCTACTATAGTGGCCCACACTCTGAAAGTCAGGGAAACAATGTGAAGATTCTGGCCTTTGCTGAGTATGTTTATTCAAAATTTTCATTCTAGAACTAGATAAATAACAGCAGGAAGGGTTCATGGACCCATTGGTCCACTGTGAGATGAACCTCACATTAAATTATATTAATCATCTAATCTCCATAAATCCTCAACTCTGACTGGGAGACTAAATAGCATTTTGAGACTTTAGGAAAGAATATCACAGACTCAGTGTCCAGTAATCCCCAAAATGTCTGATAATTTCACTTTTCCCATTGTACTGTCATTCCAGTAAATGTCCACAGGTCCCTCTGGGGAAGGCTGTAGAAAGATAAACAGTACACATTGTTTGTCAGTGTAGCAGAATCCTAAAATCTTGCTCACCTCTTAGAATTGATTGATGGGCCATGACCATGTTTTTTGATAATTCAAGTTAGATATTTATACAGTAGACTTAAAACTTTTCTACTTACACAGATCAAATGAGGATTTAATAGATTTCCCATGTATTTATTTTCTAGATATGCTATAATTAGCCAATACAACAGGTGTCTGCAAGTCAGAGTGTTCTGATTACTAACTTGGTTCCATTGTTCATTACAGTAACCACTCTCCCCATTGTCTTTGATAATCAAATGCAGTTATTAAACTGAATAACAACTTAGGATAAAGAAGAAGATATCCTCTACAAAAATATGACACAAGGATAAAGCAAATCAAAACAAGAATATGAGTTTTAATAAAAATAAGACCCTAACATCACATTTTATATGATAATATAAAAATTATAATGCTAAAACTTACATGTTAGATGCATGACATATACCTGAAGTTATATAAATATTGTATCATTTTAAGGATAATTTGACAAAAATTATGAAAGAATTTCATGGTTACACCTGAAGTTTTATTTACAACTATATGAATATTTGTGTGGTTAATTTGAATTCTTAAACAGTGCATATCTTAGCATAATAGCATTTTAAATACTTAGTTTTCAAAGAAAAAAACTATAGAGTTGTTTAATATAAAAAAATAAGAACCAAATGAAAATGAAGTCTTTCTGGAGTACTGACCAACAGTGTTTTGAAAATATGAATTTATACTACTTTTTTATCATAATCCACTGCAAGATCAACAGCTGGCACACACACTAGTTTATTTAGTCATTATTTGCAAAATATATGAATTGAAAGAGTTTCAGAAAGAATTATTTCCAAATTTTATTTGAACCTGACAACACTAATTTTAAAGCCCATGTTCACACATGCTTTAATAATGTTATTCTTATTATGAACAATATGTGGGTTTTGTTTTAAACCATGAAGTTGAGCATAAAAATTGAATAAAGAATGATGATACACTCTCAAAATATGCAAATTTTAGTGGGGATGCAGGTATATTATTTTTCTCTGACTATTGTAATAAATAGCCACAAACTTGGTGACTTAAATTTGTTCTCTCACAAATTTAGAAGCCAGAAGTTTGAAATTAAGACATTGGCAGGTCCACATTCTCTCTAGAGTTTCTAGGAGAGATTCTGCTCCTTTTCTAAGTCATCTTCTAGTGGCTGCCATAAATTCTTGGCTGTGGCTACATCACTTTAATTTCTACCTTCATCTTCAGATCTCCTTTGCTTTGTGTCTAATCTCCCTCTGCCTCTGTCTTATGAGGGTAATAACACTTAGGGCCCAGCCTGATGATCCAGAAACATCTCTTCATTTCAAAATCCTCAACACAATCACATGTGCAAAGAGCTTTTATTTCAAATAAAGTAATCTTTACAGGTTTTAATATAGCAAGTGAAAAGTTACAGGCAATTATAAATATGGATATAAGAAGAAAGTTTCGTGATACCACATTGAGATGATGAAAATATGGGATGACATAATTTTTGCTTGGGTTGATGAAACATCATGGTTTTAAAAGTGAGAATTGGGTTAAAATTTAAGTTTGGATTGTCTGTGAAGTCTTGTGTATAATCTTTCTAAATCTGAGTTTCTGAATTAAAATATAATAATAATGCTTGGAAAGATGAACACATGGATGAATAATAGTGGCATTCTTTGATATAGGGAAAACTGGAAATGGATTATTTTTAGGGGAAAAGGTCACATTTGATTTGTATATGTTAAATGAAAATCTATATATGATGTACAAGAAGATATTTTAAGTATGTATGAAGATTTTGGCCTTTAGATGGAGGTACAAATATGTGGGTTTTCAGTTAAACCATAGGCATTTTAGTATGCTACACTGTGATGAGATAAGGAAGGTAAAGTGGCCTTTTACTTTCCAGGCAAACTTTAAGGCTCAGTTAATGGTTAGATAATGAAGGATGAGTTTACAAAGGAGAGAGATAGGATTATCAAGAGAATTAAAAGAATCAAGGAAAGTTTCATATTAAAGGAAACAATAGAATATATTTGTTTCAAGGAGGAAATGGCAAGAATTGTCTAAGATGCTGAAAAGTCAAATATTATTGCTATGTAAAATGTCCATTGGATTTGGCAATATTATGTCACCAACATGAGAACAATACTGCTACGATCATGAAAAATGGGTGAGGAAATCAAACCAAGTGTTTGAGTTCTGAATGGGGATTAAGAAACAAGGATTGGAAATGGAAACATTCTGAAATAGTTTTTGAGGAGGCCAGAAAGGTAACTGAAGGGGTATGTAAATTTGTTTTGTATTTTATATATTAGTTTTTTAATAAGAAAGACTTAAATGTGAAAAAAAGTGAGAATCAAAATAAGAGAAAGTAGTTTGATATGTATAGTATACGAAAGAAAGGGAAATTGACAGTTGCTAAGAAGGAGGGAAAGAATGGAAGCCTCAGGTTATTTTTTCCTCAAATAGGATGATGGATAGCCATTATTAAAATGAGAGGGTAACAATAATATATGTGTTGATGCATATATGTTTGCTGATTTTGTTACCATAAGTTTAGCACTTGTCCCTGAGGATGCATCAGAAGAATGAGGACAAGTTGTTTGAAGAGAAAGCAAAAGAAGCTTCTTAATTTGCCAGCAAATGAGGAACTTGGCAGACTCTCATCTTAAAGTACCAATGTTCCACCTCTGAGCAGGAATGCAGAGCTTTTAAAGGGGAGGTTTTCAGCTTCAGGCTATTGCTATTCAACTATAGTTGATGGTTCTGAGACTCATCTAAGTACAGGTCATGAGATTGTCTTAGTCAAGACAATCTCATGACCTGTACTTAGATGAGTCTCTTGAGCCATCTCCAGTGGTACAAAGAACAAAGTATACTCCCTGCCCCTCCCAACCTCTGGCCTGAGGCAGGCATTCAGGTTTTAATTCCCAAAAGGAGTTGGCTACATTTTAGAGAGACATAAAATATTTTTACCCTTTTTCAGGCCATTCTTCAATTGCAATGTGGCACTTAGAATATAAGGAATTTCTGTCCGACAATCTCTTTTGATTGTTCATTTGGTTGTTAGGTTTTTTTTTATCTGCTGTAAGTTTTCAGAAAGGTTGATAAAGCATTAAGAAAATAAGTGGTAGAAGGTAAGAATAATAGAAAATAACTTAAGTGATATTTTTTGATAGACATTAAAAATTTATAGACTTCAAGTTATCCTTGAGGGTCAGTTGTGTAAGTAGGGTTCTGTGTATGCTTTCTCTATTAGTGCTTGCTGCTCTAGTACATATGATAATGTAAGGATGGTTAGATTAATGTGAGGTGAACCTTCATCTAGACAGATGGGACAAAAGACTTTGAGCAAGAATATTATTAAAATGGTTATATATCAAATGTATAATGATATAAACATAAATGAAGAAAAGAGAGTTCTAATACAAAGAAGAGCAAAATATAGAGTCTGAACAGGTGTTGTTAACATACCTAAAGAAGGCCTAGAAATATACTTATAGAATTGCATTGTAGATGATTTGAAAATGGTCAAGACCTGACTCTGGATTCTTTTGGAAATATGTTATGGACATTTTAATCTAGAATTATGTTAGTCATTTCACCTAAGCCTGTTTCAGAAAATTCTAGTAGATGGTGTCCAAATCAGAATAGAGTTCAATATAACTTAGACGAACATAAAGATATTAATATAATTACTTCATATATTTCCAAAAATTCTCTGGATAATAAGCACTGAAAGAGCCTAGTAAGAAATTTTACTTATAGTGATTTGGATGAATTAAGTTAACTTAAAAAGCATCCAACTATAAAACCCCCAAAATTCTGGACAAAGTATAACATGCATCCATTTTACCTAAACTTACAATAAAGTAAGTGAAATTATCAGGAATCAAATCAAAGCAGAGTGAGCATTCTAAAATTGAAACATAATTTTGAGACCCTGATGAATGTAGGACTCTGTACCAGAATGTAGTACCTAAGCATTACACTTTAAAGTTGTCACAGAGAAGACAAGATCCTCGATGTACTGGGAGTAGAGGCTCCCTTGTTAGTATGAAACTCGAGTGGTGAGAGTATCAGTGAATGAGTGAGAAGGGAAATACTGGCACCCTGGAAAAGGGAGACAATTCTGTCAATCTCAGGTTGACATAGGGGAAAAATATAGGGGAAAAATGAAAATAAAAGTTTACACTACAAATCTATAATTTTTATACTACACACAAACTGGTATGAAGTTTAATGTTAAGTTACCTGAGTGGTCTGGCTCAGAAACTAAATTAAAGTGGTCTTAGATTGGTAGTAAACACATGGACCTAAATAATGCAAGAATAAATCTACTCTAGAAGAAAACAAATATATTAAAACCTTCATGATTCCTGACAATAACACCAAATATGAGTTCACAATAAAACTTTTTAAAACATGGGGGAAAGGTAATATAAACAAGAACAAAGAAAATTCAATCTGCAAGAACTTCTGATATTAGAATTTCACATACTGTTGATACATTGAATGCAAGTAAAATAATGAAAAAATACATACAAGACAAATACTAATAATAAGAAAGCTAATATAGCTATATTAGTTTGAGGCAAAATGGATATTGTAGTTAAAGGCATTAAATGGGATACAGAGAGTATCTACCTAATGATAGAGACTTTAATGGAGTAAGAAGCTATAACAACTGAAAATGCTTATAAAGCATAAAAAATAAACCCCAAATTAAAAAGACAAAACTTTGCTGAAAAGTGGAGAAACTGAAAAATCCTCATTCATTTGTAAATATTTAAGAATATACGTGGAAAAATTGGTAGATATAACAAATAGTTTGGCAAGGATCAAATGGATTTTAGAAAATATAGTAAGTTTTTTTTTTAATTTTTTTCCCTTTCTTTTTTATTTTGGAATATTATGGGGGTACAGATTTTAAGGTTTCAATAAATCCCCTTCCCCCTCTCCCCCCCAATACACACATGTTTACACAATAAATAATAAAACATTCTCAACTATGTATGAAGCAGTTATAAAGCTGATTAAAAACTGAAAGGCTACAAAACAAAAGTTTTATAATTGTAGTAAAACTACTTTGGAAATTAATTTAAAAGTTAATAAAAACTTTCTGAACTAGTGGGCTTTAGCACTACTTAAAATAAAGAATTTAAACTTAAGCTCATATATGAGAATCAATGAGCTAAAAGTTGATGAACAAGAGATCCAACCTAATGATTTAGGTAGAAAGACTGAGAGCAAATGAAAGAAAATAAAAGAAAAAGGTAAAATTGAGACCATGATTATATAACCAAATATTGGTTCTTTGAATTTTATTTTTTGATGGCTTAAATTCATAGAAAACAAAAGATTATGAAATAGAAGAGAGGCATAAAAAGATATTGAAAGAAAAATAGAAACAATTCTGTGTACAAATTTGAAAACTTAAAATAACAACCCATTTTAACATATAAATTATCAAATATATCTCAAGAAGAAATGAAAAAAATAAAATATTTTTAGAGTTTATAATTTTATAAAATTGATTGCCAGTATAGAAATTGAATCACTAATTAGTTAAATTGTCATGGATAACATCCACACAAAGCTAAGTGACAATGTGTATACACTTTAACCTCACAATAGGGACATATGGGAGTAAAACACTCAACATCAAGGTGACCCATAATATAACACAACTGTGTGGAAGAAGTAGCAGAAAGAGAGAGACTTCTAAAGTACTTGATAACTGAAGATTTCCAGTAGGTACTTCTCTTTCAAAATGAATGACCGCAAATGCTTATAGAAATCTCAGCAGGCCAATCTGGTAAGAACAAACTGGAAGGGGCTTTGTAGGCTATTAGCTTGCCAAGACAATTGCTTATCCTAAGAACAACTCCTGGAAGTAAAATTCAAGCAGAAAAAAATAGACATGATGGGAAGAATAGGCTCCACTTGTACTCACCATCAAATTGGCACTAACTGATTAACACTATGATATCCACATGGTAATAATATTCTCCAGGGAATAGGGGGTTGGGGGAAGTAAACTTACAACTAAAGGACACGGTGAGCATTGTAGAGGGGAAGGGCATGCCTCTAACCCTTGCTTGGGTGAGGCAAAGACATAAAATGTAACCAAAATGTTTGTACCCTCATAATACTTTGAAATAAAAAAAAAAAATAGACATATTAAGGATAATGAAAAAGAATGTACAGATAAAAACATAAGAG
Organism: Mirza zaza; assembly: GCA_008750895.1. Classification (NCBI taxonomy): domain Eukaryota; kingdom Metazoa; phylum Chordata; class Mammalia; order Primates; family Cheirogaleidae; genus Mirza; species Mirza zaza. Next base: position 94,298 of record VSMD01103619.1, on the reverse strand, counting down.
AGAAAACAAAAACGCAAATAGGACACATTTTAGAAATTGTAAAGACACTTATTTTACAACAGAATAAGGGATATTGGAGGCATGAAGCTAAGCAAATCAACCTTCTCCCCAACTCCTGCTACTGTCTTCTATGTGTATGGGTCCAGGGCTTCTCAACCTAAACACTATTGAAATTTTGGACCAGATAATTCTTTATGAGGCAGGATGCCTTATGAACTGTAGGACTTTTAGTAGTATCCATTGTCTTTCCCACTAAGTGCCAGTAGCAACCCACCAATTACGATAACTAAAAATGTATCCAGACATTTCCGGATGTCCTTGGATAACAAAATCATCCCTATTTGAGTGTTCAACTCACTCAACTATGAGCAATACAAAAAAAATGTGATTAAATTTCATAGAAGTTATTGCCAAAACAGAGAAAGAGAGTGAAAGATAACAATAAATAATGCCAATGCCTTATCCATAATGAACACTATCATGCAACATAGATCCAAAAGGAACAAACAGTAATTATGGGGAAAAAAAAAGTTATGAAAAAAACCAGCATAAAGCAATTAGGAAAATTTTAGAAATGAGATGATATGACAAAAAGATGATTTGAAAAGGAAATTGACAAACCCCAGATAAATTTTTTGTGGAAAATTTTAAAAATATTTATAATTTTATAAATGAAGTCTAAAGTAGAAAGGATTAAAGAATGTAAAAGCACCATGGGGTGAGAGTGGATCCATCACCGTGCGATCCCCTGAAAGACATGTATCATGCCATCCAGAAGACTTAAGGATTTGTCCACAGGATTGATGCTGCTGTCCTGTGAAAGCTAGGGAAACTTTAAAACACAAAAAATCATGTGCAGATCAAATATGGGATTGTCAGGCTGGCAGTCTGTTCTCCATACTTAGTGTTGCTCTTGGACAAAGAATGACCAGACACACCAATAGTTAGCAAGACCGGCACGAAACAAAGTTTGTTGAGGAAGAGCAAGAAAGGTGTACAGAGCAAGAGCAAGATACATTCGCCACAGATGATGAACAGGCCCCCTGTTGTAACAAGAGGCCCTGATTAAGGTCTTGGGTCCAGATTTATATTGTCTGGATTGGGGCCTCCTCGTGGTTCAAACATTGCCATTGAATCACTTTCATGGACAGTTAATGACATGATAATTAGACTTAGGTTACTCTAGCTCATTTTCTCTATCCTTTTGTGCCTGGGCTGTCTGGCCTACTGGCTGGGGAAATTCCTGCATTATTTTACAGATTGGCAGGGAGCTCCGACTTCCCCCAGGTGTGGCAATTGCCCAGAGCAGTATCAAGGTGAGGCATCACCAAGGTGAGTTGCCTGCCCTTGTGCTTCTTCCCCAGGTGTGGAAATTATTTGAAGCAGCACCAAGGTGGGGTGCCTGCTTTAGTTCCTATGATAGCCAGAGGTCCCTCTACCTAACAGGTTCCGATATCCATTGAATTAATCTGAAAACTTAACATTCAAAATTTACTAATAAAATTAAGAATTATTTATTACAAGGTAAAATTGCCAAGCTAAAGGAAAAATCTTTCTTTCTTTAGCTTTCCCATCTATACTTAATTAATTATTGTCTTGATCCTTATTGTTTAAACTGAGCTCTAATAAATGATTTATATTGTTAATTCCTGTTAGCAAACTAACAATTATAATTTAAACTGAAAAATGTTCATTAAGGGGCAGAACTTGATGGAATGACGTGTATCTTTGCCATTCCCACTTAATACATATCACTTTAATAGAGTTCTTCCAATACTATGGGTTAGGCAAAATCGTTTTCTAGGTTGAGAAATTCTAGTTGAGTGGAGGTGCACATTGGGTTAGAGCTACTAACCCAAATAAAAAATTTGTACACTAGACGTTGTTTTTAAGCATTTCCTTACAGCAATGGTCAGACTAAGTGCATGTTGAATTTATTCCTCAAAAAAGGAAATATAGTCCAATAATTACAGGAATTTAAACTAGGTTACAATGAAGAGCTTTATTCTGAGAAAATTCTACTCATTATTATGTGGTTAAAAGCAATGCCATGTTCCTAGAATGCACACAGATGCTGGCAGTAAAGAATACTCTTTTATAAAACTAGAAAGCATGTTGTGAAAACTGTTTTGGTGACAGAAAAAGGCGAATCACCCTTGAAAAATAAAATAAGATGTACAAAATGTCAAAATTTAGGGAAATGGATAACAAAGCTTAGTTTAAAAAAAGAAGTTATAGAAATGTGTAAAATAAATAAGCCCCACGTGTATACAGCTCTATTTCTCTAAACTTACTCAGTTGCTTTATTTAATGTCATAAATATATTAACTAACCAATTTATTAATCCTTATTGATTTTTAAATATTAAAAATTAAATAAAACTTAATAAGAAATATTTTATGTGAAAATAGTACCACAAAACATGTAATCTGTCAATAAAGGAAAACTGTTGAAGCATATACTATTGGGCTGTTAAAGGTCAACTCCAAATCCCAGTTTAGCTGGCTGCAGTTGAAGAATCTAACTCTGCCCCTCTGAACAAGTTAAGAGATCTCCACTGAGGGAATCATCTTCCTAGAAGTGAAATCCAGGAATGGTTGACAGAGCAGAATAAAATGTTTTAATTATTTAAGAGAAAATAATTACTGGTCTAATAGATATTTTCTTCCCAGGACAATATGATATGTTGTGAAATATTTTCACTTAGTCTCTTATTTAACAGCATTTTATTAATAATAAAAGAGTAGTCATGATACATGTAGTAAATCAATCATTTAAAAATCATTTGACCTATAATTATATATTTACCTTTTTTGTGTTTTTGCTTTTTATTTTATAAAGTTCACACTAACATTTGTAACATACTCTAATTGTAAACAAAAAAATTGCAACATAAAATATGAATCCATAGTGAATTTTGGATATAATGTAAATTTCTACATCTAGTTAAATTTAAAGAAATTTATGTAAGCTTTAAAAATCAGTTGTTTCAAAGTCAAGAAAAGGTAGCCAATTATAATGTTATTACAGACACTTTAAAATATAAGTTATGAATGTTTAAAATCATTCATAGCTTGTGAAATTGTTGCATTTATTTTGAAAAAAATGTTTAAACTATGCTTGTTTTGATTTTATATTAAAGAACAAAATTTGAAAAATAATTAAAATATTTATGAATTATTTACTTGATGGTTCATGACACCAAGCCCTTCTGGAATATTAGTATAAATGATAAGGTCTGCTCACATATATCATTATGGGAATTTTGTTTAAATATTGACAACCAGGAAATTCAGTTATAAACTGTGAGAAAGACTTTTATTAAATATTCAGCTTGGACAGCTCTCTGTGAACCCCACAGACAGCACATTGCTCATAAATCCTCAGATACTGTCATTGGCTTTGTCTGTTCCCTGTGACTGACATGCCAACTTCTATTTCTGTATCTGAAAATCCCTGATGAATCTGTGTTCTGTGTGTCCTAATATCTTAATCTCACTCAAAAATGAAACAGAACATTTTGGACAACTTTTGACTTGCTGAATTTTGAGGTCAGAAGGGATCAGTAAAACTTTCTTATTTATAAATATATAGAAGGGAATGGGGAAGTTCCAAAGTTTTAAGTGGCTGAATTATTCCAAGGTCAAATTGACTTTAAAAAACTAGAATGTATTTAACTGCTAGTTTCTACTTTGACATTTCCTTTTTATTTTCTTCCTGCAAGCTAAGAAAAGAAGAAAAGTCAGTCAGGTGAACGATAGTGTATATTTTTAAATGCCACCACCTACACTTTTCCTTGTTCACTGGCCTCTCTGCATTACTAGTAGTGAGTGGGTTTCAGCATCAAGAGAGGCCAAAAATAGGCCGGATATAGAACTAGAGCTGTGTTCATCTCTGCTTCAGGAAAGTCACTTCAGCAAAGCCAATAGATCAGTTATCTAGTGCTAAGTGTCCATAGTAGGCAAACCACTATGTGAAGTTATCTGAGATAAACAAAAAAACATGAAAGGGGAACATCCCAAGTTTTGAAGAATTTATGTCTTGGCTATAAAAATAAAAAGAAACTATTAAAATATAAATAGACAAAACTGTGTGTGTGTTCCTGTGTGTGTGTCCAGAAAGTAAAGATGTGCTTGAGGAATTATGCAGACCTCTTAAAAGAATATAAAAGCCAGCTTGACTGGGATGCACTTACCAAATATGGTGCAATTTGAGTATTTACATATGTAATAATAATAGCAGATTATAACTTATTGAATAAAGTAGAATTCATGAGGATATACTGACATGAACAAATAAGTGTATGAATAAATGTGAGTGGAATGACAGTTAAAATGTATAAGAACATGGAATTAGAGAATCACCATTTGGCAACCATAAGAGTTAGAGATTTAAAATTGGCAAAGAAAAAATCATCAATGGATGCTAGAACTTTTGGGTGAAAAGATAATGAGAAATAGGATTTTATCTAGTATAAAAGCCTTTTCCCACAAAAGACTTATTAATTAGATACACAAAATAGTAACTTAGGAGAAATTTATTAGATGCCACTTGACCAAAATTAACATCACTAGTAGTGGAAGAAATTAAAATCTTATACTACCTGATAAAACAATGAGAAGAACACAGTATCACTTCTGGGATATTCCTGCCAAAATATCATAATTACAATGTAAGCAGGGGAGGGGAAGAAGAGGCCTCAGATAAATCTAAACCGAAAAATACTGAATAAAATGACAAGCTTAAAGTCTTCAAAATATTAAGATCATTAAAGATATGAAAAGACTAAGGAATTGTTCCAGATTGAAGGTGACGAAGGAGACATGCTAAATAAGTATCAGGTGTGATCCTGGATGGATGTTTTTGCTATGAGTTTATTATTGGACTAGGAAGAAAAAGTAAATAGGGATTTATAGATTAGATGGGCAGTACTTTTATGAATATTAATTTTCTGATTTTTATGGTTATACTATACTTTTGTAAGTATTCTGGCTACCTATTGATCTGTAAAAATCCACTCCAAAATTTAGGCCATAAGATAAACAAAAGGGAACAATAACATTTAAAAGTATTTCTCACAATTCTGTTGATTCAGTGGATCCAGATGGGGCTTTTCATGTGATTGCAGCCAAAAGAAGGAAATACAATTGTCTGACCCCATACTTCCTGCCTGTACTGGAAGCTCAATGTGGCTCACTTTTATGAGTGACAATTGATACTGGATATCAGCTGGATATCCAGTAACTAGTGCTACTTATGATGATGCTTTCTTCTGGCTTGGATTTATGATGTCGTAGTTCTGAGAAGAAGACCTCAAGAGCAAGCATCTATGGGTGAGCCTCCTAAAACCCAGATGTCACTTCTGCCTCATTCTATTGTTCAAATATGTTAGTAAACTGGTACCACAAGGTGAGGGGAAAAATAAAAAGCACTTTCCTCTCGAACTCTTTGTGCAATGAAAGACACCAAACAGCCTGTCTAGAGATTTTAAAGGGCTTTTCAAGATTTTTATCTGGATGTGTCTTCTGTTGATTTGTGCATGTAAAAGTCTAGAGGGATTTACTGGTTTCTTTATTCAGAAGTTTGCAATCCTTTAATCCTTCCAGTGTCTGTCTTCTGTACCATGGATCCTCTGAAGCAGTAGCACACTACCCAACTCTATATTTTTTTTCTTTTCGATGGTACCCAGTTATATATGGAGTGCCTTAGATAATCCCATCCCCATTATCGTGTTTATCAATATTTGGCTTATGTTTCAGTCTTCTCTTTTTCTCCCCAGGGAGAAGCTCAGACCTCAGAATTTTCCCGATCATGTCGTGCTCAGTCTGTAGGATGAGCTATCGCAAATGAGTGCACACCAATAAACCATCAAGTTGGTTCTCAGCAATTTCCAACCTCGGCTCTTTCCTGTTGGCTCTCAGATTCAGGCAAGGGAGAAACCAGTTTCTCAGCAATCTTCTGAAAGTCAGAACATCGGATCTGCCATCCAGTTCTTGCCTTCCCTCCATTAAGAAGAATCTGGGAGGCAGAGGTTCACTCCCAATTGTGTGGCAGTGTGCTGCAGGGAAGGAGTATGGTTAAGAGTATTTAATGAATTTTCCTACCAGCTTCGATGTGATTGGTTTCACACTTGCTCAGGAGGCATGAGCCTCTCACTCTGAATTTCTCACAAATGGAATTTTCCATGTATGGTTGAATTGATGTGCCTGTGGGTTGAGGAAGATTCAGGGCTTCCTATTTCACCATCTTGCTGGTATCACTGCTACTTACACTTTACTCGTGAGGAAACAACTTCAGAACAATTGATGTCCATTGCCAATTCTATACAGGTTCCAAATGTACAAGACATAATAGAAACACAAAGTTTTCTCTCTTTTATTCTACTGCATCTCTTGGGGTATTGAGTTGAACAAATCATTCCCATTCCTCTACCTGCTCCTTATGAGACTATAAGATAAAAATATGACTGTTAATGTTTCATCGGTTAGTCATGCAAATATAACAAACTACATTAAACAAAGTGTGAATGTATCCCACAATTTGTAATTATCTTCATGGTCTAATAGACAGCTTTTGGAAAATAAGAACAACTCCTATTAAGTAGAAGTCTTTCTGTGATTCCTCAAAGATATACTCGTAATCAACATTTAGAAATGTTTTTATTCTTTGATCCATAATTATAATTTAAAAATTATGCGTATTTAAACTTTACCACTGGCGCCTACAGAATTCCAAGGAATGGTACTCATCAGAAAAATTTTAAAAAAGAATGATTTTTTTTACCTGTTTTCATGTCCACATCCCATGATTACATATATCTATTTTTCACTATTTTATTCCCTAATAATATATTTAATTCAATTTTATTTTTGGTTCAAATATTTTGCGTCTACTCTTAGGACTTCTTTGCACTGCAGTTCCAAGTGTTTGTGGTCATTAGTGCCTAGCGATGGTATTCAGAATCAAGTCAAAGTATTTAGGCATGTAGTCAGTAAGGAAACTAACTATAACTATAACTAAGCCTCTTCACTTAAAAACAGACACTTTTCCATAGCCTGATGACTGTGTGTAAATTTTATGGATGTAGTTGTGTCTGTTTAGTTTAATAGATGATTTATTCTAATGATATATGGAGAAATTTTTAAAAAGTGGCCGAAATTGTCAAGCTCATAGGTGTGTGAAATATGATGACTTTGACTGAATGTGGCAAACTTCTTAAAATGTGTGCTTGAATTATGGGTCATTCGTAATAATTTATAAAACAATGTTGTGAAATAATATGGGGCTGTATTAATTTTAACATATTTTAATGTGGTGACACATGTAAAATAGGAGATCTGTGAATGTATTGAAAATTCAAGAATTGTCTAAACTTCCAATATATCAACTTTATAGTAAAGGTTAACATCACTAATCTGAAAATCTGAAATCCAAAATGCTCCAGTATTCGAAACTTTTTGATCACTGACATAACATCATAAGTAGAAAACTCCACACATAAGTACTTAACACAAACTTTGTTTTATGCACAAAATTATTTAAAATACTGTATAAAATTACCTTCATTCTATGTATATAATGTGTATATAAAACATAAATGAATTTCATGTCTAGCTTTGGGTCCCATCTCTAAGATACCATAATGAATATGTAAATATTCTAAAATACAAAAAACAATCCAAAATATGAAGCACTCTGGTCGTAAGTAGTTTGGAAAAGGGATACTCAACCTGTATACTTTTTGTGCATATTAAAAAATGATAAGCAAACTTAACCTTTTATCTAAAACTAAATTGAATAAAAGATGACATTAGTTTTCATTGCTGAACATTTTACTGTTTACCCCTTTACATACACAATAGTTTTCAAGATTGTTATATTAAAAACACAAAGTATGAGAGACACCTACTGATTTTTTAAGTTTGGGGATATTTTAAAAGCAGCTGGTAAAATTCTATTCAAAGTGGTAACCTTTTGAAATGCTTCAATTCGTGTTTTCATTTGTCTTGAAAAATATTTTTAATGGATTATTTTTTAAAGAAGTTTTAGGTTCACAGTAAAATTGACTAGAATTTACAGAGCTCCCATATACCTTCTGTCCCCTTCTCAAAACCTCCACCCTAAACACAAAAACCGACTTCCCCACTATCAACATCCTGAAGCAGAGTGCTACATTTTGTAGAGTGGGTGAACCTGCACTAATGCATTGATATCACTGAAAGTCCACAATTTACATTAGTGCTCACTCTTGGTGTTATACATTCTATGAATTTTGACACATATATAATGACATATCTGTCAAGTTCTAAGTAATATTATTTGTTCTTGGCTAATTAATTTTAAACATTGACCATTTATTTTTATAAAGAATATGTTAATTTATTATTACTAAGTCAAACGGTGAATAAATTTTACGTTTATTCTTTGTAAAATGTTACTCTTCTTGAAGTTAATGTCTTATTTTCAAAATTTGCTTTATGTTCTATTAATATATACCTATCATCAACCTTACCAAAAAGGTGTGGATAAATGTATTCTGTATATAATTAATAATAATAAAAATAGTACATCAATCCAATAGTAGATCAATTCTTGCTGGTATCTGTCCTGGACCCTCCATGCCTTACTCTTTTTGCTCTAATTGTACTTGTTCTCTAGATCTCTTACACAAGAAACACCCTGGAGTCTGCCATTACTATAATTGTATCTTAGGAATTCCCATTAATTTACTTTTTCTTCATCTCATGTTCTTCTTGTGTATTTGCTTAGTTTTTTATTTTATTTTATTTTATTTTGTTTATGTTTAGGCATGAATTATATAACAGAATAGCTTCCTAAGAAGGGTGGATAGGAAACAACCTTTGTGATTCTTTGCCTGTCTTTTTATTATTCTACTTTAGCATCATCTATAAAAACACTGAATTAAAAATAATTTATTTTTTTAAACTTGAAAGCTTGAAAGTATTGTTCTCTAGATTGTCTATATGGCTGTGAAGAAGTCTGATGCATTCTTAAGCTTGATAATTTTTATGTAATCTTCTTTTTGTCTCATTTTCCCCTCACTTTGTGAGAATTTTTTCTGCTACTTAAAGAGTATTAGAATAGTTGTGTATATTATGTAAATTAAGTTAACCTCTTGATTTTTAAACTGCAACCTAGGTAATTTGGTGAGGCCCTGGACATTCCAATGTGGTATCTCAAATATTACATAACTAAAGATTTCTTAAACTGGTTAGTTTTCTCAGAGTATAAATATCTAATTTCCTTCCTACAAATTTTATGAAGGGATAGTAGTAGTTTACCAGTGTGGATTAGAATTAAATATTGTGTTTTAAATGTCTAATTTCCTCAGTAAACTAAACTATACAAAAGCAAGGATAATGCATGGTTTGTTCAAAATTTAAAATCTGGAGTTAAATATCATTATTCATATTATTTAGCCATTTAGATACCCTTTTATAAACTTTCCCATTAATGTATATTTTGCTTTTTTTTTTTTTTTTCCTTTCGGATCCTTTTTAACTTAACAGTAGCAAAAACTTTCTAGTATACTATGAATATTAAACTCTACATGTTAATTGCTTATATATTCTCCAGTCTATTTTTTACCTTTTGATTTCCTAAATAGGGATTTTTGTTTCTCCAAAATTTGTTTCTGATTAGGAAGCTCTCCTCCACATCAGTGTTATATAATTTTTCTGTTTTTTCTTTACTACTGCTTAAAATTTTTTGTATTTAAAGACTTAAGGAATTCTACTTTACACTAGTTTATTGAATACTCACTGAAGCTGCTATACAACCTTTTGAAAATACAGAAGGTTTTCAAAATAAATGGATAGGTAGTTATAAAAAGGAAACCTTAGATAACACAGGAACTAAGAAATGTTACTGAAAGAGAAAAGTCAGGTGATAACTTATTGAAAATAAAAAATACATTCTAGAACATTCAACATGCAATGGAGACTTCTGAGTTAGATGGTGGGAACACTAAGTATGTTCTACTACAGATACAAGAAGATGGACTAAGAGCAAGGTCAGTGTTTGGCAGAATACCACCACGACTGCCACTAAACACATAGCATCTGCCTAAGCCTATTCCTGCCCAGCACTCACACAGATAAATGGAGTAGACAGCAGATACAGAAGTAACTGCCCCAAGAAAAGCACTCTGAATGTGGAACATAGAATTAATTACTAACAAATAACTCTTCCATGGAAGTCCAATTTCAATAGGAATGAGGAGTAACTGCACTCAAAAAGGTAGCATCCACTAAGGTGCAACCCATAAAGGCATCTTCCTATGCTTTACAAACACAAGAAACCTGGCAGAAAACTACAGCAGTGGATTGTAAGCCATAAAAGTAGGGAAAAATGACCAAAAAAAATGGAACTTTGTAGGAATTGCATGGAGTTAGTATGAAGCAAATCAGAATGCTATCATGAGAATAACAAAATAAAAAAGTAACATCATCAACACTTATAAGAAAAACCTTAATAAATAACTAGATAATAAAGTGTTAAAATTAGTATAATTAATATAACCAGAGAAACATGGTAACATCTTGTTATTGAAACAAGAAGCATATTTTAAAAAAGAGCTGACTAGGAATTTGAGAGTGTTAGTTGCCTAACCATCCACCCAGTCTTGCTGTTTTACCAAAAAAGATATTTGTTCTACTATTTCCCTATATGACTAAGGGAAAGACAACCTCGTCACTTTCTCCAAGTTGAGCTTTTGATTTGTCCGTGGTAATTATTTTATTCTATTTTTCTAGTAAAGCAGCTTAAATCTTTGAATTTTTTGTTTTGTTTTTGTGAGAGGCTTTATTGTCCATGCTTCAGTGATATTTGGGTGATGTCTTTTATGTCTTGTTGATTTGTTCTCCCCTTCATTTTTTCCAGACTTGAAATAAAAGCTTTGGGCTTCAAACTCTACTGACTATTTTAAAACAAAGGAAATCAGGCTTAAAACAATGCTAATACCAAAGAGAAAAGTAAAATAAAAGAAAAACAATAAGAAAAATTAAACAGATAAACAACATGACCAAAAAAGGAAATAAGGACTTGGAAGCAACATTGAGGCAATTTCTCTTTCTCAAAACCGAATGTTTTGAGAAAGAATGTCTTTAGTGATAATGGAAACAATACTTGTTATGATAAATCTGAAATAGATTAGATATAAGTGAAAACTAAGCTACTGAACCAGAACATGAATCATGGAAGGTATCTCAGAATATGACACAAATATATGAAGATTTGAAAAGGTCCTATCTATTTAATATATAAAATGTAAAAATGTAAATGTATTATATAATATTTCATTATTTTAGTGAGAATTAGGGAAGGGGAAAGGTTTTAGTGACTATGCTGCTGTATTTTGTAGATTAACCTTGGCCTTTTTATATTAAACCACATTTTGTAAGCAAATATGATGTTTTGGAATTATTTTAATGGAAAAATAAATGGTCCAAATTCATAAAAATGATTTATGGAAAAGTTCTTAATTTCATTCAAGAGCCTTTTCATTTTATGCCTAATATTGAGTTGGTTTTGTTTACTTTATTTTCTAAGAAAAAATAGAATTTTTGAGTTTTGAATTTAATCATTAAAGATTTGAGTAAGTGTTCAATATCTTCTTTGCTTAGAATTATATAAGATATTTAATTTCTAAGTTTATACTTGAACGCTTGTGTTTGTTATATTGCTTTAAAAAATTCATGCCTGTAGTCCTAGCTACTCAAGAGGCTGAGATAAGAGGGTCACTTGAGCCCAGGAGTTGGAGGATTCAGCATGTCATGACGGTGCTTGTGAATACCCACAGTGGTACAGCCTAAACAACATAGCAAGACCCTGTCTCACAAAAAATAATAATAATAATATATTTTTCTGTTTGAGAATTATACAGAATAAGATGTTTAAAAAATTCCACTGTTTCCTAATTTATACATTTCTATATTAATTTCCAATTTTTCCATATGGTATTTTTTAGTTTTGTTTCACTGTTTTTCTTGCTATCTTCTTTGAAGATCAATTTCCTAATTTTTATTTTGCTCTTGTTCTCTCTTTCCCTATATACATACATATGCACATGTATATATAGAGATATAATGTATATATAGAGATTAATATTTATTTTATCTGAATAGAATTGATTATTATAATTTTTTACTTATCTGATATTGTCCTTCATCATATGTGCTAAAAAATCATTCCACCTTAAGAACAATAAATATTTTAATAGTCTCATTCAAAGGAATTTTAAAGCTAAATGATTTTCAACATACTTTTGGTTATTTGGAAATAAATATTCCCCACAAACCTCTATGTTTTACTTCCTTATTAATCACAAAACTTACTAGATTTTTGTGTGTGTTTAAACTGAGTCAAATAAAAGTTTACTTTCTTGCTCTCTTACTAGTGGATGGTGCCATCTTCATTTGTACAGTGTAATTTGTATTGGTTTAGATTCCATCTGGAGCTTTTGAAAACATAGAAATGTATTACAAGTACTATGCTCATGAGCATGTGTACATACGTGCAGAGTCACACACAGCAGCACAGTGCTGTAGACTAGCAAATTTGCTAATGGATTGATAGAAGGATTGATTGAATAAATTAATAAAGAAAAGATCGAATGATTCACTAATTAAAATCAATTTATGCATTATAATATTGACATCTGAATATATGGAAATTATTTGATCAATAATATTTTGTTTTGATGTTACATAATTCAATTATTTCCCCTCTTTCCTAAAAGTAATTTATGTATGAAAATCTCTAAATGATGTTTTTCTTATAAAATTTATTTTCATTGGCTTATATATTTTGCAAACATTATTTCCATAAATTTATTTATTTGGCAGACCACAAGCAAAATCATATTTCTGTCTGACTCAGTCATATGGCTGATGTTTAATTAAAGACAAAAACTGATTATAAGCTAATGATTCAGAACATCCCCCTAGGGGATAACAGAGGAAAAACTGTCATAATATGACAGATGCTTTCTTTCAACCACAGTTATAGGAAGCACATTTTAAATATAAAAAGTCAATTTATTTTCAGAAAACATATTACTAGATGTAGTAAAAAGAAAATTAAACAAATAATCATTGAAAGAAGGATACATTGGGGTTATAAATAGCAAATCACAAATATTTGACCTGGAAAGAATAAAAGAATAGCATGCCTCATCAATTGTTCATTTCTCTGACAGTAAATTACAACAGGAGAAAAGCAAACTCCCAAGCCATGGATGCTGAGGCATTTTTAGAAGCCAAAATGTAAGCAGCAGCAGCAGCAGCAGAGATGGTTTTACTACTTTCAATCCAGGGGATGTACCACAATTGAGTCTAGAGAGTTATGACATGGTAAGATAATTTAAAAGAAAAAGAATGCCATTTATATTTCCCATCAAATTCTTCTGTATGTTACGTTATTCATATTGAATTTATCTGTAAACTGTAAATGCCAAAATAAGGGAAATCCAGGAAAATAAAGATTTTATTGTCAAATGATATGATGTTAGATTTTAGGATGAATTAAGTTTTTACAACAATTATGTAGTAAAGATCATATATGCATAGAAAGCAAAAAGGTATTAAAATCTGTTCTTAAATTTGACATAGAATAAAAATCAAGTTATCAAATGAAGAAGAAACTAATAGAGACCGATGGCAGTAAAACAAATTATATGATATATACTAATAAATCTTCAAAGAGTCTATGTTTCTTTATCGATTAGATAAAAAAATACATAATTTATAGAAAGATAATGTGTCAGACACTGTTAAGCCCCAATTCAATCTGTTTTAAGTCTTTTGTTCTTCTAATCTTCCAGGAAGAAATGATCAAGCAGCACTATTCTGGCTGATAGGACTTCCAATATACTCTTACTGGGATGTGTTTAATTTTTGATACAGCCAAACACCAAGCTTTCTTCCCTTCTTCCCATTGAAATGAAGAAATTGCCACAGAGATACAGGGTCCGTATTCATATCATGTAATAATTTAACTGAGAAAAGGAAGAGAATCATGAACACACAGGCCCTGATACAATTGTTATAGTTGATCCATTGAACTGACAGTCTTAACAATGCTTGTCATTATGTTCCAGAGGCTCATCCTTTAACTGCTAATGGATTCCTTTATCTTCAGACTAACCCATACAAGAAACCAGTACAAGGTACACTTTTCCTTATGGCTCAGTTGCACTAGTTATAAGTAGATAGTATAATTACAGAGTTGTTCAGAGAGCAATTGATAGCGTAAAGGCAAATTACCGTCTAAGGAGATAATGTAAGAAGATTGTGTAAGAAGAAATGCACTAAGCAAAATTAGAGGGGAAGAATCTCTGGGAGAAAGAGAGCCAGGCTTGGATACAATGCAATGAGTAACAAGCGCAGTATACATGATGCACACTGCTAAATTCTCACATCTACCACTACTCAGCATACATTTCATAACTTACAAAATATTGCAATGTGAGCACAATGACCCTTGCATGTAGGTGCCAGAGCTTTCTCTCTAAGGCCCTTGATTTGATGGACGCCCTGCCCAATGGCTAAGATAGTTGGAAGATGAGTCTCTCAAATCAGTTTTTTCTTTTGTTTACTCTGTATTGAGCTCAAATGGACATATCAAATTGGTGAAACTTATGTTACCCATCAGTGCCATATAAGAAAAAATAATTAAGACAATGAGTTTTCTTGTGTGTACCTTGGTAATTCGGGACTTATAAGACAGGCGATCCCCTAAAGAACACAAATATGTTAAAAAGATTGTAGATATTCAGAAAGCATGACAAATTACTATAATGCTTCCATGTTAAAGAAATTCTAATTCTCCATTCTCTATGAGCTATTTTTCAAAAATTCTGTGAAAACATTTATTATGGATATAAATATGGATATTAAAATTATCCAAAAGATTATTTATATATTTCTGTATAAAGAATTTCTTTATACAGCATGTATAAACATTTCTCTCTATCTATGTGTGTGTGTGTGTATATATATATATAATAGATTTAAGATATGTAATATATATTCACCTAAACTAACTACCTGTGTTGAAGAAAAATATAGCATTGGTAAAATAAGCTCCACATTATTAAGTGACAAAAGATTTTCTCTAAGGGGGAAAAAATCTGTAATACTGATTGAAAATGCTTTGTGTAGTCTGGGTGCCCAGATTACAGATAAGAAAAACCCCTCTACCCCAAAAAAGATATGATGCCTGATTAAAGTGTGAAAGCTCAAACTGATAAACTCAAATTCTGTCTCTCAATCTTATTTAAGATGACATCTAAGTGAGTAATAAAAAATATCACATAGATGATGATTTCATTTCAATTTTACTTCAACATTCCAGAAAATCATGTATTTTCATATGAGCACAAGAGAGCTGCTGAACATTACCATATAATCAGTTGAGATCTCTCCCTTAAAATGAACAAATAATGGAGATGAATGATTGAGTCACCTTTTCCCTTCTCGTTTTCCTTTTAAAGGATTACCGTCTATGTATATGCATGTTGGTGTGTGTGCATGTAGCTATAGTTCTAAAGTTGTCTTTGGGGGACAACTGGGTAGTACAAGTTAAACTATTATAAATTTAAATATGAAACATATAAGTCAAACTCAACATAAGCACACACACAAACACAAACATACGCTTGTATATGTCTGCTTCTCTGTGTGTTCAACAGTGAAATATTTCCACTTAGCTGTCTTCAAGATCTCAGACCTGATCTTCTGACTTCTTTAATCTGCTGTCGTGACTATATAATTTTTCCTTTTATTTTAAATATTTTTTTTAGTAATAGAATTTCCATTTGGTATTTTTATAGCTTTTAAATAGTTTATATTTCTATGAAGATGTCTCATCTATTTACAAATTGTGTGCACTTTTTTCTTTGAATCCATTTATCTAGCTAGTTAGCTAGCTACTAGCTATCTATCTGTAATCTATGTATCTTTAATAGGCATTTTTAATCCTATTCTGGTCATTTTAATATTTGAGTCATCTTGAAGTCTGATTCTATAACAGTTTTTTTCAGGTGTCAATTTTCCTGTTTATTCAGGACATTCTTGATTACAGGTCATAGGGATGTCAGATTATGTTTTCTTCCTTTAAAAAGGAAGTGAGTTTTGTTCTGGTAGGCAGATACATTACTAGTCGCTCTGTTTTATCCTGCCTGGTTTAGTGTTATTCTTTCTTAGAGAATGTCATTTCATTTTTATGCTGAATTTTTGAGTGTGGCTCTTAGGTCATGCTTTTTTTTTTTTTTTCTTTGTCACAGCTTTTTTGTGTCTCGAATACATAACCAAGGTTTTCAGCAGATTTTCTATATTCCAGTTAGATCTGAATTCCAAGGTCTCCTAGCCCTAAGTGAATTCCGACATCTGTGTTCATCTCACAGGCTCAGAGATGTATGAGAATGTTAGGGACAGGTGCAGGTTGGCAGCACTAACCACAGGAAAAGAGGAGTGGGGGGCAAAAATGAGGAGGCCAATGAGAATTTAGAACCTAACCTGCAACAGCCGGGACTTAAGGTTAGGGACTTTTCCAGGCTAGGAGCATGCAAAGAAACTGGGAGCTGGGAGCTCATGACCAGTGGTAACTTTTTCCTTATTAACATGCATTAGCATAGTAAAAATCACACCCATCAGCGCTGTGACAGTTTATAAATGTCATGGCAACCCCTGGAATCTACCCTATGAGGATAAATTGGAGAGGGTCCTTATCTTTAAGAACTCTCCACCCTTTCCCCAGGAAAATAATGAATATTCCACCCACCATCTAGCATATCATTAGGTGAAGACATAAAAGTAGAAATGTAGTAAGACTCCAGCATCTTTTCCACTCATGGAGATAACCCATTTCCCCTCAGGAAACGTCCTGTCACTTTCTATTTCTGTGCAAAATAGCCTGCAATAAAAGCTGCTTGTGTGGAAATGCTAAGTGTCTGTCATCACTCCCCCTTGCACGGGTCTGACTTGTGATAATTCCAAGCCAGAAGCCAAAGAACCAGGGCAACACCACTCACAAAAATCAACCCTAACAAGAGCATACTTGCGGGGACTGCACAGACTGCCACTATTCCCTAGTCTGTGCAACCTGCTTCTCTCTGTCACCCTGCTTGCAAATTCCAGCCACTTAAGGAAACCAAAATTCTGATCTCTGCTTTTATGATCAGAAGCAGATGTGCTTCTTCCTTTAAAAACAGTCCATTTATCCTAATAAGAAAAAATATATATATATATGTGTGTGTATATATCTATATATCCCAATGTTTGAGGATGAAATGATATTCAGTACCCTTTAGGATGTATAAACTATTAGTGTTCATTGCAAATCTTTGTGACACAGTAACTTCTTTGTCTTTTGGGACTTGCTATAATTCTATAATTGAGCAATCAAAACAAAACTAAATGAAACTTTTTTTTTCTTTGATGTATTTCAACTTAAGCAAGTGTCAATGTGAAATAACAAAGCTGTCCACAATTATAAAGTTTTCTTTAAATTTTATGTGAAAATATAATGTTAAAACTTTTATAATGTTAAAAGTACATATATAGAGTCACATTTCTTTTTCTGATCCTCTAAGACCACAAGACATGGATACTGTGTACTCCATGCCTTTCATCACTCCACTGCCCCACTTCTGACTCTGTCCTATTGCTCAAACCAATATACCAACTGTATTTCTATGTTAGAGCTTGTGCGTGGTAAATTCCTCCTGTGCCCTTTTCTCCCTCATCTTACTCTGGATACTTCTTGGTGCCCAGAACTTGCTACAGTGTCGCCTCCAGAGAGAGGCCTATGTGTGCCTTAGTCCCCATGAGCTCATCCATCATTCTTCGCCATGGAAACCTATTCAATTCTCTGAATTCTTTTTGTGTGTGACTTTCTTTTGCTTATGTTGTAATTAATTTATTTAATATTATCTGTCTCAATGATGATGATGATGATGATAATGACGATGATGATGACCTTTTTGAATGCCTACCATCTGGCAGTCATTATGTTAAGTGTTTTCCAAACAAAAACTAAGACAAACCTCTCGACCTTCTAAGGCAGGTGCTAATCTTTTCTGTTTTTCAGAGGAAAATCTAAGGAACACAAGGTTAAATAACAGGCTCCAATTTGTTATGGCACAAAAGAGAAAGATAGACTTCAACTTTCCAAGTCCAGCTTAAGAGCCCATATCCTTGACCACAATGCTTTTCAGCGTCTCAATTGAACATAACACACAGGCCCAAAAATCTCACTATGTACAGGTGCCGTTCATGCCCTTTCAACATGTTGCGTAGTTTAATCTCACAATAGCCCTGTGAGAGAGGCACTGTCACTCCCTAGCTCTGCTCCTAGTTGCTGGATAAACTGAGGCACAGAGAGGTTAAATCACTTGCCCAAGTCAAGAGGCCAGTGAGAAGCTGAGCCTGAATTCAACCCAAGAAATCTGAGTATAGACTGTGTGCTTCTACTAAAGACTCCTGTTATGTCTAGAAAGGAGGAAAGGAAGGGCTGTGTCCACCTTGGTAACTACTGTTTTTCCAGCATTCAGTTTAGAGCATAGCATATTATCAACATTGAGAATTTATTTTTCTAAAAGATGCAAGATGAATGTTGAATAGTTTAATGATACTGATAAAAAATACATATGTTACTTCAGGGTAAGGGGAAATAACACTTGTATTATTTCTAGTAAGCTACATTTTTCTTTTTTAATTTGAAATATATCTTGTTACTCTGAAGCTTTTAGAAATATTAGGATATTCTGGATTCTACTTTTATTGCATTGTCTCATCTTCATTTTGGACATTTTATGATTATTTTCTTTAAATTTAACACGTCCATCAAAAACATATATAAATATAATTGCATAAATATTGTAGCATCCTCAAAATTATGTTTTAAAGATGTTTACTTTTTGTTTCCCACTGCATTCAAGAATTTTGCCTATAAAATTTGATTTTGATGTTAATGCTTTCATAGAAAGTATATGGGATTGGAAGGCACTAGTTGATGCCCCATACCCAATCATTTGGGCCTCTAGAATAGAGAGTGGGGAAATGTTAGATAATTAGCAAGGGATTCTAGGTCTCCTAGGGTTGAAACTGGGTGCTTTGCCTTGGTGCAATTGCCCCACCTGAGAAGAAGGACAAGGGTGGGCCCCAGGGCCCCACTTTGGTCCTGCTCCAACTTGATCCTGCCCTCAGCAATTGCCATACCTTGGGGAGGAGAGGATATCCTATGAATTTTGCAATCATAACCTAGCACACCAGTTGGGAAAGAATGCAGAGGACTCTGCAGCTTACAGGCCAAGCAGCATAGGTCACGTAGAGTCTGGAAAGTGATCCAGAACAACACACATGCATAGTAAGACTCAGGTCATGCAGTTCCCAGTTATCTAATCAAAGTGGTTCCATGGAGACCTCTGAACCATGAGGGAGATCCCAATCTAAGCACTACAAAACAAGACTGAGATCATAACCAGGTCTTTTTTGGCCCTTCCTTTTGCTCTCCCTCAGCTGCAACAATGGGTTCAGTTATCATCTGTGACATATGTATTAAGCTCTGTAAACTTGTATCTTGCTCTTCCTTTATAATCCTATCTTTCTCTCCTCAATAAACGTTATTTTTGTGCTTTCCTTAAAAAAATAAAAAACAAAATAGTAAACTTTATAATTGTATGAAGCAATTTTATAAATATAGCTCCCAATCCCTTGTATTTTTATAAATATAACTTAAAATTCATCAAAAATTATATAAATTTAGTTTTTTATTAATCCCATTATATTAACATAATGTGTCTTGCTGGTTTTAAATTTCTTATAATCACTTCATTGTGAATCAATTTAAAAATTCTTTGTGCTTTTTATATCCTCACTAATGTGGAAAATTAAATATGTGTTTTTTAAATTATTAGTATATCTTTGTAGTTGTATAGAAAAACAGCTATTTTGCTTTAAAGTTTAATATTCTGATACGTGCTAATAATTGGGTTCTATAATTAGATTGATGTTGATTTATTATGATTATTCTTTAATTTTAACAACTGCCAAGCTTAAAACATTTTATTACATTCAGATCTACATATACTGTAGTATATTTTCTAAAGATACTGCATGAAATAAGTAAAATAAAAATATTTACAATAATAACCAGAAATTATTTACTAAATTGCTAAGAGTATTTCTGACAATTCCTTTACATTTACTTATTTATTGTTAGTCATAATATCCTCAAAAGTTAGTCATTATTTCTATTCGAGTGAGATATTGAGGCTCAAAGAATTTAAATTACATACTAAATTTCACATTGTTAATAGGTAGATAACCCAGCATTCAGATATATGTTTTTCTCAGTTTGTATTAATTTATCTTATTTGCTTAGCTATACCAGATTCAGGATAATGAGTTGTTTCTATATCTTGAGAACCAAAAGCCAACAGAAATTAATTCTAGAAAATAGTAAACCATAAAATTTAAATCTCCTATACAAATATATATATATATATATATATATATATATATTACCTCCACTTCTGTGTTGATAACACTTCAATTTTCCTCTCATAGCAACCTATACATTACAAAAAACACTTCAAAATCTATGTTTTAATAATCCTATTACTCATCTGACTCAGCCTAGACAGTGAATTGAGGACAGAGATATTACACTTTTCTCCTGAGTAAGCATCAGTTAGGAAAATCAAACCAAAATGATTTTATGGATGGTGCTTAAAATAGTAATACAAATTGTGGTTCATAGTTTATATAACAATTGGGAGTTTCCAAATTCTGGACTTTCGATGTAAATTTTAAAAAGAGTATTATCAAATGCTTCTGCCTAATAGTTATAATAATATGGAAGCCATTTATATAAATATGTAACAATGGTTTGTACATATGTATAAGGATTTTATTTTTTATCTTCTAATTTTTATTTTAATTGCAGAATATTATTATAGGGGTACAAATATTTTGGTTACGTGTAATGCCTTTGCCTTGCCTAAGCCAGAGATACAAGTGTGCCCTTCTCGCATACAGTGCTCTCCACATCCATTAGTTGTGAGTTTACCCATCCTTACGACCTCCCTCCCACCTGACTGGCAACCGATGAATATTACTTCCATGTGAGCACCTTAGTGTTGATTAGTTAGTACCAATTTGATGGCGAGTACATGTGGTGCTTGTGTTTCTGTTCTTGTGATACTTTACTTCAAAGGATGGGTTCCAGCTCTATCCAGGATAATATAAGAGGTGCTAGTTCACATTGTTTTTTGTAGTTAGGTAGTATTCCATGGTATACATATACCACATTTTATTAATCCACTCATGTATTGATGGGCACTTGGGTTCTTTCCACATCTTTGCACTTGTGAATTATGCTGTCATAAACATTCGAGTGCAGATGTCTTTATTACAGAATGTCTTTTTTTCCTTTGGGTAGATGCTAACACAGTTTCACATTTACATCTCCTTAGAAATATCCATCTCTTCTTAAATAAAGCTCTCTGATGTGTTCAAGCTAAGTCATAAACCTGAAATCTGTCTTGTACTTTTTATTGTAAGAGAGAATGTGATGTTCTTTCTAGCTTTCTACATCACTTAATCCCATAAGTCTTTGGTACTTGCATTAAGTATCTCTTGCTGCATAACAAATTGCCACAAAATAAGTGATAAAACAACTCATGTTTATTATCTTACAGTTTTTGAAGATCATAAATCTGAACATGTGGTAGATGGATCCTCTGCATCACAGTCTTTCAGAAGATTGTGATCAAAGTTTCAGCCAGGCCTAATGCTCCATCTGAAGGCTCTACTGAAGAAGGATCTACTTCCATGGTCATGAGGTTATGGGAGATTTGACTGAGATCATCAGTTCCTTGCTGGCTATTAAATGCAGCTACCTATAGTTCCTTGCTATTTGCTATGTCTCTCTCACACACAGCCTGCTTTATCAAAGCCAGAAAGAAGAGTCCAGAAAAACTCTTCTAGCAACACAGAAATTATAAACTTATGTAGCCTAAAGATAGCAATAGCTTTGCCATTCATCCATCATCTTTACCTCATTCTATTGATTAGAAGCAAATCACTAGCCTAGTCTATATTCAAGGGGAGGGGGAAATAGACAAGGGTGTAAATAACAGGCAATGAGTATTATTGAGGGCTGTTGTATTATCTGCCTGCCACAATATCCAAAATGCATGTATTATAGGTAATTAACTATGTCAACTCTTATATGTCTCCAGTATTCATTGTTATATCATGTTCTTAGCCACAATATCATATAGTATCACACAGGCCAAACTCAAGCCATACTTGCTTCTGATTGTACTGTCCATAGCCCACGGATTATGAAATGCAAAAAATTTTGCACTTAAATATGTTTTTCACCTAGTAATTTAGCAATAATTAACATTTTGAATATTTTTTATGTATTTATGGTTTTTCAGGAAAAAAATTATTGCTGGTATATTTAGTAATTCATTTCTAAACAGGGAACCAAGGATATGAGGGCCTTGAATAGATGTGGGAATTTATAATGATATCATTTCTTGTCAAATTCCCATTGTTAATGCAATGATATTGTCCTATTAGACCTAGTGTATGGGCTGAACTGTGTTCCCACAAAACTCATATGCTGACTTCCTAACCCCCGGTATCTCAAAATGTGACTGAATTTGGTGGTAGGACTTATAAGAAGCAATTAAGATAGAGCGAGGTCATATGGGTGGGCCCTAACCCAATATAATTTGTGCCTTTACAGTAAGAGGAGGTTAGAATCCAGACATATGAGGTATGACCACATGAAAACACTGGAGTAAGACAGCTATTTACAAGCCTTGGAGAGAGGCCTTGGAAGAAACAACCCAGACCACCCCTAGATCTTATAGACCTAGCTTCTAGAATTGTGAGAAAATGCATTTCTATTGTTTAAGCCACCCAGTCTGTTGTGCTTTGTTTTGGTAGTCCTAACAAAATGATATACCTAGGAACTACAGTTCTTGGCTGGTTTTTAGTTTACTTCAGGTTTATATTTTAACTATGATGTATTATATTTCCAGAGCCTGTAGTGATTTATCCTTAGCTCACAGCCTACTATCATTACTGATCTCTCATTCCCCAGGAGGGCCAGATAGGGTTTGGGATGTTTAAAGTTCTCTGTACAAGTAATTTTTGGATAACATAATTATATTTATAAACTTTAAATCCTTCCATAATTATCTGTTTGCTGTTAAAATTTTACTAATTTCCATTTATGACTTTCAGAGAAAAATGAGAATATATATAATTACATTCTTTTCCAGCAAGGTAGCTCTTCTCATTTATTCCCAAACCAGCTTGACATCCTCCTGTAGCAGCCAAACAATGCTTGTTCCAGCTACTCCTTAGAATTCTGACTGATTATGACTGAAGGTATTATAAACAAAAGGGATTTTTTGTTATTATTGTTAAAGTTGTCTTGCTGCAGAATAGCGTTGCTTTGTTCTAACTTTTTCTTTTCTCTGCCATTTCTGTCAGGACCCTGTAATAATGAGTCACTGGACACATGGAGTCACTGCAGAGAGGTTAATCCTTTCGAGCAGAACAGCAATAGACAGGACAGGCTGAGCTGTGGCCAGAGTGCTGGGTGGCATGGATTTCTCTAGTGCTGTGGTGCTATCATGTTGAAGCAAGAACACATGAACTCTGTTAGCTGCTGCAGGAGGGGTGGGTCATGATGCATTGTTATGGGCTGTGGCATTGACAGTTAAAAACTGATCACCTGTGGTGATGGCAACAGTAAGGGCAATGCCAGAGGCTGTGGTAGTGAAGACGCTGTCCTGCTTGTAGAGGAACAAAGGAAAGATGGAGTGGCAGAGGGCACTGAACCCTCACATCAGGGTGAGACATAAAGAAAGAGCAGCTTCCATCACGGATGGGAGAATGCAAGCCGGATTTTCACAACCATTAATTCTTCTCACAGTGAGATTTTAAGTTCCATTTATCTATCAAGACTCATTTCTTAGAAGTGTGGGTTCACTTAATAAATGTCATTTTCTCTTTCCCTCAAACCCTTAGAAGTAAATTTGCTTAAAGTTTACCTGTGGATTACAAATGGTTCATATTTGTCCCAGAACATGTGTGAGTTTCCTGGAATAACTTTTTGATCTATTTCTTGTTCCTCTTCATTCTTTTCCCAGTGTCTCCAATGCAAGACAATTCTATTGATCCAAAAGGCTACCTTCTCTGGATCATCTGACAAACATTCCTTGCTTCACTACTTGGATGACCCCAATTAGGTCCTAGAACTGTGAGTAACATTATGGCATAGAGTAGTGATTGTTCACACCAAAATTTGGGAGTTATTATTTACATTTTTATCTTTTCTTCACTTAAACAAGGTATACCAGACTATCTTGAGATATGACAAAAGTCTTATAGAAGTTTCAGCTTCTTAAAATAAGCTGTACACTGTAAATGTATCTACATCAAGCAGGTAAAAATTGCACAAATATAGATTCTTTAGAGTCCTCAGCTCCTCACAGGGGTTGGGCTTAAGTTGATGACCATGTAAGTTAGTCTTCATTTTTGCCTCAAACTCATTGTGTACCATCTCTGCCCTTCCTTTGTAACCCAAGATACTAGTCCTGTGGACTGAACCACACAGTTTCTTCCCTGGGTGGCTTAAGACTGTTGTCTATCAAGGTACTCATAGGAGTTCAGAAGATAGTAGAAAAGAGAAATATATGTATTTTCTCATTGGACTTCCATCCAATATATGGACTATATCCATATCTTTATTTCAACATTTATTTAATAATTTCTCCATTGTCTATGAGATAAAAATCCATACTTTATAACATGAAATTTAAAGACATCAAGCAATTGGCTATGACAGCTCTCTGTCCACTTCCCTGACCTCTACCTTACCTTAAAGTTTAAAGATATTTTATACTTTAAAGACACTTTAATATATTATGTTTTTTGCTTAAGCTACACTCTCACCTTGATTATCATCTAGTACCTACCTAATTATCCCATAGTTGAGTTATATATCTTCAACTTATATAAGATATCTCAGGTCAGGTGCCATAATTTCAGGAAATTATTAATGTGCTATACATCTTCAAAGTGCTATCACAAAATTTTGTGCAGATGTACAAAAACAGTAGAATGGATACATAAATTGTAGTGTATTTATATGATGGAGGATATAATTAATACAACATAAATATGAATATTATCACAGCTAATAATGAGCTAAAGAAACCAGACACAAGAGAGTACATACTAATAATAAATGACTCCACATCTCAAAATTTCAAAAACAGGCAAAATAAGCTATGGTGTTAAATGTCAAGAAAGTGCATACTTTGGTAGTTAGTAACAGAAAAACACTGGAGGATTCTGTGGGACTGAAAAA
Organism: Mirza zaza; assembly: GCA_008750895.1. Taxonomy (NCBI): domain Eukaryota; kingdom Metazoa; phylum Chordata; class Mammalia; order Primates; family Cheirogaleidae; genus Mirza; species Mirza zaza. The sequence goes on along the minus strand of VSMD01103619.1, from coordinate 68,873 downwards.
TTATAAACATTTCTGCGTGGCATAAGGATAATGTAAAAAAGTGGGGAGATGGGCCATACTAAATTTTTTTAACTACAATACTTCTAAGTTGTCAAATCTCTACAAACTGACCAATAGGTTCAATGAAATACCAACACATGATTCCTTGACAGCCATTATGTAGACAATAACATATAGATTTTAAAATTTATTTGTAATTGAAAAGGACTTGGCATAATCAAAACAAAAAGAAAAAGAAGAAGAATATTGAACATCTCAAAGTTCCTGATTATAAGACTTGCTATAAAACCACAATATTCAAAAGAGTGTGGTATTTGCATGAGCATATACAAATAGATAATCAAGAATAGATAGAATAGAATAGATAATCCAGATTATATCTATCTATAATTCAGTCAACTGATTTTTGCTTAAGTTGGATGAAGCAATTTATTACTATGTAATTGTTAATTTAGGGCTGTAAAAACTGGAGATGTACTTTAAAAGATATCAAATTATACATAAATATTAAAATGACATATATCTATATTCATAAATTTTAGAAAACAGACTAAGGAAAGAGTAGGTGGAGCCTGATGCCTGAATAGAAATCTCCAGCCATTGTTCATCTACAGGAACACAAAATTCAACAACTATTCATGCAGGCAAGCACCTTCAGAAAACCCAAAATCAGGTGAATGAGTCTACTACCCAGTTTTAACTTTATGACAAGGAAAGAGGCACTGAAGAGGGCAGAAAAGATAATCACATTGCCTACTACACACCCTCCCCCATTCCCTGGCAGTGCTGTGCCAACATGTCGAGTGGAGTGAGAATCTGTGCCTAGGGGAGGGAGAGTGAATGATTGTGAGACTTTGCATTAAAACTCAGGGCCATCCTGGCACAGGGAAACACAGCACAGACTGGAATTCTGCCAGTGCCCATGGAGGGAACATTTAGACCAGCCCAACCAGAGGGAAAACTTCTGCTTCGAAACCCACATTCTGGTTAGCCCCGCTTATACTAGTGGCCACAAGGGAGTGCCCATGTCACTCCTCCTCCAACTGCAGCAGCCCTGCACAGAGAGTGAGGGAAGAGAGTGAGAGACATTGCCTAGTAATCCAGAGAATTCTCTTGAATCTTATGTCCACCAAGGTGGAACCAGGAGGAATCTGCAAGAGTCAAAGCATTATTGGGCATGGGGAGCCCACAGTGCTGATATAGCTGCAGTGACCAAAGACTTAACTCTAATGCTAAGACACTAATGAACATTCACAGCCATCGGGAACATCCAGGAAAACATGATCCCTCTAAATGAACTACATAAGGTGCCTGTGACCAACCATGGAGTGATGGAGATATGTGACATTTCAGATCAAGAATTCAAAACACCTGTCTTGAAGAAGTTCAGTGAACTTCAATACAACACAGAGAAGGAATTCAGAAGACTATCAGAAAAATGTAACAGAGATTAAAATAGTAATAATAATAATAAAAACACAAACAGAAATTCTAGAGCTTAAGAATTAAATTGACAAACTGAGTAATGCATCAGAGTTTCTCAACAGCAGAATTGACCAAGAAGAAGAAAAAATTAGTGAGCTTGAAGACAGGCTATTTTAAAATATCTACTAAAAAGAGAAGAAAAGAAAAAAAAAAAATAAGAAAGAAACACATCCATAAAATAGCCTCAAAAAGGAAAATCTAAGAATAATTGGCCTTAAAGAGGATACAGAAAGAGAGATTGGAGGAGAAAGTTTATTCAAAGAATTAATAATGAAGAACTTTTTAAACCTAGAGAAACATATTCAAATACAAGAAGGTCATAAGACACCAAGAAGATTAAAGACTACCCCAAGGCATTTAGCAATCAAACTTCCAAAGATCATAGGTAAAGAAAAAGTCCTATGGAAAGCAAGAAAAAAGAAAAAAAAGCACATATGTGCATATATATATATATATATATACACACACACACACACTCCAACGTTTGGCAGCAGACTTCTCACTAGAAGCCTTACAGGCTGAGAGAGAATGGCATGACATATTCAATGTGTTGAAGGAAAAAATCCTTAACCCTAGAATACTACATCCTGCAAAAATATCCTTTAAACATGAAGGATAAATAAATACTTTCCCAGACAAACAAAAGCTCAAGAATTTCATCAACACCAGACCTGCCTTAGATAAAATGCTAGGAATTCTTTAATATGAAAGAAAAAAACATTAATTAAATATAAGAAATCATCTGACAGTATACAATTTATTGGTAGCAGTAAGTACACAAATACAGGTTACTCTATTGCTATAATTGTAGTATAAATCCCTTGTATCATGAGTAGAAAGACTAAAAGACAAACTTACCAAACATAACTGCAACAAAATTTCGAGAGATAAATAATCTAAAAAGAGATGAGTGGAAACAAGATATAATTAAAAAATGGGGGGTGTACTTAAAGGGTAGAATTTCTGTTAGGTTTCTCTTTGCTTGTCTATTTGTTTGTAAGCTAAATTGCGATATGTTAAAATAATTAATTGGTTATAAAACGTTTTTGCAACCTCAAATCAAAAAACCAACAATAGATACACAAAGAAATAAAAAGGAAGAAATTAAAACACACTACTAGAGAAAAGCACTGTTAACAAAGGAAGACAAGAAAGAAGAATGAAATAGAGGACCACAAAACAACTACAAATCATATAACAACATGACAGTAGTAAGTCTTTACCCATCAATAACACTGAATGTGAATGTGTAAACTTTCCAATCGAAAGACATAGAATGACTAAATGGATTTAAAAAAAAAAGAGCCAATAATATGCTGTCTATGAGAAATGCACTTCACCTAAAAAGATACATATAGACTGGAAATAAAGGGAGGAAAAAGTATTCCATGTAAATAAAAACCAAAAGAGAACAATGCTAACTACATTTGTATCTGATAAAATAGATTTCAAGAAAAAAACTGTTCAAAGAGACAAAGAATGTCACTATATATCAATAAAGGGTCAAATCACTAAAATAATGTAAGTATTCTAAATATATATGCATCCAAAACAGGAGCATTCAGATATATAAAGCAAATATTTGAGGTAAAGAGAGAGATAGACCGCAATACAGTAATTGTTGGAGGCCTCAGCACTCCACCTTCAGCACTGGGTGGATCATCCAAAAAGAAAGTCAACGATAAAACCTTGGACTTAATCTGTACTATAGACCAAATGTACCTAATAGATATTTATAGAACATTTCATCCAACAGCTGTAGAATAAAAACTAAAAATAGAACTACCATATGAACCAAGAATACCACTGTTAATATATACCCAAAGTAGGAGACTTCAGTATATCCAAAAGATACCTGCACTCCCACGCTTATTGCAGCACTAGTCACATTAACCTTGATGTGGAATCAACCTAAGTGTCTATCAACAGATGAATGGATAAGGAAATTGTGGCATATATACACAATGGGATAATATATAACCACAAAAAAATGAAATTCCACCATTCACAACAACATGGACGAAACTGGAGAACATTATGTTTAGTGAAATAAGGCAAGCAAAGAAAGACAACTCTCCATTGTTCTCACTCATATATGGGAGCTAAATATTCAAAACAATTGATGTAATAGAGATAGAAAGTAGAATGATGGTTCCAGAGGCTGAGAATGGTTGGGCTGGGGGAGTGATAAAGTGGGGATGCTTAATGTGTACAAAAACATAGTTAAATAGTTAAATAGAATGAATGATATTTGGTAGCACAACTAGGTGATTATTATCAAAAATAAGTTATGGTATACTTTAAAATAACTAAAATAGTTGAATTGGAATGTTTGTAATGCAAAGAAATGTTCAATGCCTGAGGCGATGGATACCTCAATTCCCTTGATTTGATTATTTCACATTATATGCCTATATCACAACATCACATGTACCTATAAAGATATACCAATATTATGTGCCCATAATAAATAAAATTAAAAAATTTAAAAAAAAACAGCCTAAGGAGAAAAAAATAAAATACATTTTGTACTAAAAAGGAGATCTTTACAACTTTTGGACAGAAAAATATATTTTAGATTGTAGAAAACACATAGTGAAGATAAAATTTAAATGTCAGAAAACCAGACTTTATTAAAATCAATAATTTCTTTCATTAAAGGACCCCATTAAGAAAATTAATAGATAATTCACAGATATGCAGAAAATATTTTCAATGCATATAACTGACAAAATATTGGCAACCAAAATTTTTTAATTGCTGCAAATCAAGGACATAAAATCATTAGCAAAAATAGTGACAGTGAGGAAATATATAGAACATAGAGTTTTCAAAAAAAATTTGATTTGTTACTACGGTCTTGTGAAAAGTGCTAATGGTTATGGTGCAGATATCAAAAGGAGCAGCCATGTAGGAAAAATGTACCTTAGTCTGTTTTTTTTTTTGTTTGTTTGTTTTTGTTGTTGCTTATCCAGAATATCTGAAACTGGGAAATGTCTAAAGAAAAGAAATTTATTTTTTACAATTATGGAAGCTGAGAAGTCAAACGCTGAAAGGCCGTATCTGCTGAGGGCGTTCTGGCAAGTGAGGACCCTCTGCAGTGTTCAAAGGTAGTGCAGGGCATCACATGGAATGGGGACGGAGTGTGCTAGCCCAGGCCTCTCTTCTCATAAAGCCACAAGTCCCATTCCCATGGTAGGTCATTAATCATTAACCCACTAAGTCATTAATCCACAGAATAATTAATCCACTTATAAGGATAGAGCCTAGATAAGCCAAACACTTCTTAAAGGCCCCCATTCTCAATACATCCAAATTCAGTATTAAATTTCAACTTATTATTATTACTCTCATTTCGGGATATTATGGGGGTACAAACGTTTTTGAAAGGGGACAAGTATTCAAATCATAATATGTTATTTCTCCCGGATAACCTGAAATTTTTAGACTCTAAGACGCACAGAGGATGAAAGTGATTCTGAGATTGTGCGATTTATAGTCCACTCATTTATCCCTCTCCATTCAGAGTGAATGGAGTAAAAAATGAACATCACAACGAAAGAAGGTGTAAATTGAGCACTCAAGAAGCTTAAATATAAAAGAGAAGGCTATAGTGAAGGAGTGGTGAGCCAACTTGGTTGTGTTGATCAGTATATTATGCAGTAAGAGAGAGAGAGAGAGATGCACATTTAGACATGGAGAAGGAATCTAGAGAGAGTAAAAATAGTTATAACCAACACATCCTCTGTATTCTCCTTATGTTGAGCAAAGGAAGCTGACTAGCGCTCTATTACTGTTCTTTAAATAAAATAGCAAGTTGTTGCTTTGGCAATTTATGATGCCATTTGTTAAAGTACTTTATATTTTGTAAGAAATTTGGCTTGATGGGGAGAGATAAGCTTTTCTTTCTTAGATGTTCACTTTTGTGACAACTTTAAAATACATTTTTATTACTTTGTGTTTCCTCAAGTTCCTTCCCTGTGGAAAACAATCTATTGTAAGGCAGATTTGTTTGAGAGGTCCCACAGAGATTCACAAATTCATCCCTCTAAAGGTGTTGTTCTGGTAGTATAAAACATAAAGACAACTATTCAAATACAAATAAGAAATAGATATAAAACATAACACAAATAAACGCAACATGTTTTTTATTTTATACGCTTAGAACCATGGAGATCAACCCCAAAGAAAATTCATCCATTGCATTTCCAAACTTAGAATCAGCTCCATCATGATTAATTCCTAAAAGACATATAATATTTTGCATTTTAGCCAATGTCTTTCAATTATCCAATTCAATGGCAACCATTTTTTTTCAAAAGTATGTCATTTTTACTGTTTTTAAAAAATTTGTCATATATCTTCAAGAGAATATAATACTAGCATACTAAAGTCATTCCTAGAAACACTTCTATTAAGATATATATTTCTAAATAAACCTTCTCTATTTCTTCTCAGCCATTAAACAACAAATCAATTTTATAGGTTAACAGAAAATAGTCTTAGGCATGAAGTCAAATAACCAACAAAATTATCAACATATTATTAGAAACAGTCTGAATATCAAACCTTGTGTCTTTAAAAGTATACTTCATTGCTAGTTTAATCAACTTTTAAAACATAATCCTTAATTTTTGGTTCACAGAGTAGCAGTAACAGAGTAGCAGTATAATTTTTATGTAGAGACTGTGAAGTCAAAATGTGTAGGTTTAAAGCCCAACCTTGTCATTTATCATCAATGATACCTTAGACAAGTTACTTTGTGTTTTTGTGTCACGGTTTAGTTTCCCCACCTATAGAATTAGTATAACAATAATACCTACAAGATTTTTGTGTGTGTGTGTGTGTGAAAGTTAATTTGCTAATCCATGTAAGGAGCTTTGTATAGCATGTGTCACCAAGTAGGCAGTTTATAAGTGATTGCTATTAATATAATTAGCATCCTCTTTGAGGAAACAAAAATTACATCATGGGAAAGATACTTTGTTCCCAGTTTCTTGCCCTTAACACCACTCATCAAACAGTATTTGCCCAGTTAGTTCTCTCTTCCAGTCACCTCTATAGCGCTAACCAAACCTTCAACACGTTTCTCAATATAGCTTCCTGCTATATTGAGAATACTGAGATTCTAATTTTAACAAAATTTCTTTCAGTCTTAGAGGACCAGGGATAACATTTCCATATCCTTTTCTAGGACTTTGTTACTCAGCCATCCACCTCTCTATTTTCTTTACTTTTATGCAGTTTTCCTCATTTTCTTTATATCCTTAACTAAAGCACATATTCATGTATTATCATTCCTATCAATCCTTCTCCGAACCTCTTTTGATTACACATCATCTTTCAACATTGTACAATCTTTCATATCCTGCTTTTAACCCACATTTCTAAAGAGTGCACCTTAAATGCAATCTCTACTGCCTCACTTCCATTTTTTGTGTTTTTCTCTGATATTTTTCTGGAATAATTTTCGGTGGTAGGAGCTACAATTTTAACATAGCTATATGTAATCACCATACTTCAGCTTTTCTTATGGTACATCCCTGCCAAATTATAGAATGTCACTCACCTATTCTTGTAGTTCTGCTCCCTGAATTCCATTACTCCACATGTTCTTAATTCTTATACCTTTGCTCATAATAATTTTTTGATGTTTTCTTTGTGAGATGTTATTTTTTTTGTGTCAGTTGCATGCTGGTCTTTCTGAGGGCTCTGACTCACTCTTTATCCTAATGGTAGCCTCCTCCACACCCTTGATTTTTACTACCAACTCTGTATATCTACATTTTTATAATCAATGTAGCATTTAAATAAAGTGCACTGATCTAATGTGGAGAACTCAAAAGGTTTTAAAAATGTCACACTAATAAAAATACAAAATATTTTATTTATCCAGAAAGTTACCTGATGGTTCCTTTAAAATGTACTATGTATTGAAATATTGAATTTAATTTAAATATTTCAAATAAATAAAAATAAAAATAAAATATATCAAAATTTGTGGAATTAGATAAATTTATATTTAGAGGGATATTCATAGCATTAAATATTTATATTTCAAAAGTATTGTCTCAAATCAAAATCCTAGTATTCCTTATACAAAAAAACCCTCAAAACAAGTAGAAGGAAGAAAATAATAAAGATAAAAGGAAGAACCAATGTAATTGAAAATATAAAATAATAGACACAAATCAATTAAACCAAATATCGGTGCTTTGAAAATTAAAATAAAATTGGTAAAACTTTAGCTGTGCTGACAAGAGAGGAGAATGAAAAAAAGAGAGGAGAGAAACAAAAAATGAGATAGAAAGAGAGAGAGATTATCAGTATTAGGAATGAAAGAGAGAATACCACTTTAGATTCACTAGATATCAAGATAATTATAAGGGAATATTATTCATAACTTCATTCCAGTAAATGTGTTGACATGAAATGAATACATTTCTTGAAAGACACAAACTACCAAAGTTTACTTAAGAGAAAACAGAAAAAAGGAACAGCATTATACATGTTAAAAAATTAAAAATTTAGCTAATATATCTACATATAAATATATGCACATATGGATGCACATTCACAAACATACACACATAAATCATTATACTCAGATAGCATCACTGTCAAAATTTTACCAATATTTAAAGAGAAATGATACCAATTTCTATATAAAACATTTTATAAAATAGAGAAGGAAATATTACCCAAGTCATTGTCTATTGTATTATCCTTTGCCTTTCTATTCTTTAGAATTTGAAATTTCCAAATATCTTCAAATTCACTGATTCTTTCTTTTGATATTTCTAATATACTGCTAAATCCTATCAGATTTTTATTTCAGTTAATAAACTCCTTTTTTTAAAATAGTTTTGAAATTTCTGTTAAGCTTTTTTACTAATAGTATATTATTCTTCAATTCTTTGGAAATATTTTCCTTTAACACTTGAATATATTTATGTTAGGTGATTTGAATTCTTCATCTGCTTCATCCAACGTCTAACCCACTCTGAGTGAATTTCTATTGAGAGATTCTTCTCTAAGTTTGAGTCATATTTTCTGATGTCATTGCATGTTTAGCAATAGTTAGTTCAAAATGGGATATTGCATACATTATGTTGTAGCAACTCTATTTCTGTCACATTTTTCTGTGAATGATTATCTTTTATATCTAGCAGGTTAATAACTTGTATGACTTCAAACTATAAACTTTTTATCCCCTGTGATACGTAGTGGCTGATATCTCTGCTGTAATATTGTGGTTTCTAATAGTGGAGTTTTTTAGCCTGGTCCTTGTATGACTCCCTTGGGCTTGAAATATTTGTTGCTCATCTAAAGATAAAGGCAGAGATGAAGCTGACTCTTCTTGTGCCTTCCTTCTTCTGAGGTTGCTCTCTTATTTTCAGATTTTTCTCCTTTAGAATCTGGACTTAGGCACTTCAAAGCCATTTAGCATCACATTTTTGTCATCAGAGCTGTGAACCTTTGAGAATGTAGTTAGTTAAATGAAGCAACAAACTGACAGACTGACTCCTTGAAGCTCTAACTTTTTGGAGTAACTCTCCTTTAGTATAGTTTGGTTTTTTTCTTTTTCTTTTCTTAAACTAAGGAAATAGAAAGCTCCTTGTTGCATGAATGCTTTAGCTTTCCATCCCATATTCCAGCAGATTGTGCTCTGATTGGGTTCTCACAATTTCTGGGGTTCTCAGACAGCTGAATTTCCATATACCCTTTCCTGGTGTTTCCCAAGCCCTGAATTTTTATTTTTATTACCTTTAGTAAGTAAAGCTGTGGCTTTTTCTACCACTGTTTATGTTGGCCTTAGGGATTGAGTGATGCTCTCCACCCGGTAAATCAAACTCTCAATAAATACCCCATTCAGTTGTGTTTGTTTTTCATAATTAAACTATTCTGCAACTTCTGTTGTATTTTGGAAACTTTCCAGTGTATTTATCATTTTTTTCCAGTTTTTATATTTTTTGCAGGGTGATCACATCATCATTTATTTCCTTTGATATTATCAAAGTTTTTTTCTTCCAAACCATGGAATAGATTTATTTAGTTATATTTCTTAGTTATTCTTTCATACATTTATTTAGTTATATTTCTAAGTCTAGTTGTGCTGCTATAAAAAATAGCATAGATTACATAATTTATAAGGAATAGAAATTTATTTTTCATTGTTCTGGAGGACAGGGAGTCCAAAATCAAGGCAATACCAGGTTCGGTTTTCTGATGGGTCTAGAATTTGCTTCCAAGATGGCACCTTAAAGGCCGCATTCTCCACAGGGTAGAAACAACCGTTTCTTCAAATGGTGAAAAGCAAGCTAGCTAAATGCTGCATGTAGCCTCTTTTTATAAGAACCTTAATCCCAGTCACAAAGGGAGAAGCCCTCTGATCTAATCACTTCTTAAATGTCTCACTTCTTAATACCATCATATTGATCATTAAATTTCAACACCTGAATTCTAGAGAAAACACATTCAAACCAAAGCAATTGACATAAAATAATTTCACATACAGTATTTAAAGAATACATCTTAATGAGCTGTGGCATTTATATGCATCCATAAAACTATCACCATAATCAAGGTGACATTTATTTGAGTTATCTATGAGATTTGGAAATGCATAAATATGTGCTCCTAACATGATATCATCTCTATCTTGTTTTTCCACATGAGGTTTATACTGTCAATGTGACCAATCATAAGTCAGGTTTATAGAAAAAAAATTAAAGCTTCATCTTTAATAATTTGATAACTTAAAGACTATTAATGAGCTCCACATATTTTAATAGATTTGAAAGATTTTATTCTTGAGACCAAGTTATATATTTTAAATTGTAGGCCAATTAATTGAGACAGCTGTGTTGGAACTTATGGAATCAAAGGCCCTAATTAAAAATCTAGACAAAAGAAAAAGTTTCTGTAGATAATTATTAATTAGTGTTATGAAAATAATTACTTTATATGATTAACTGGGATACTAGGCAACTAAATACAATTTTGAAGTAGACAGAATTCAGGGAAGTACTGGTTAATGGGCTGGGACAAAATGTACTTCTCTTAGCAAGCTGTCTCTGTCCACAGAGCCACAGCAGATCTAACAAGCACATGACTAGACTCGGAAGCCTCTTTGTTCTTATATTTGTGAGATCTCTTTCCCCACCGAAAGACACTCTGGTCTGGGATAACGCTTTTTATCCCCTAAGGTAGGACCAGTAGGGGCTGATAAGTGAGAGCTCCAACAGCACCAGTTAAACTGAGCAGATCAATAACACTGCAAAAGTCTTGAAATTTAAATTGTCATTGAAAATAGCTTCCCCCCAGAATAACCAAAACATGCATGCTAAACCGACATAGGATGCCTTCCTATTATAATAAAATATTTAAATAGGATGAAGAGTTTCCTAATGTGATAGACAAATGTCCAGAATATACTTGAAAATTCTTTATTATACCAAGAACCAAGAAAATCATAACTTGATTTTTTTTAAAAAAGGCAATTAATAAACATAAATAGTAGCACAAGGAAATGATCCTAGTCAACAATGAATTATGGTATACTTTAAAATAACTAAAAAAGTAGAACTGGGATGTTCCTAACACAAAGAAATGATAAATGCTTCAGGTGATTTATACTCCAATTGCCCTTGTTTGATCAATAGAAATTTTATGTCTATGTCATAACATCACATGTACTCTATAAATATAGATAACCATTATGTACCCATAGTTACTAAAAATTTAAAAATTTGACAAACAAAAAATAACACCAAGATTAAACACATGTTGGATTTATCAGATAAGGATTTTTAAACAGTTACTAAAAATGCTTTGATAATATATTTTCTAATTAATTTTCTGAAAACAAATAAAAATTAGGTAATCTCAGCAAGTTGTAAAAGTTATAATGGCTAAATAAAAATACAGGACTAAAAGTTCAAAAACAGGACAAAACCCAAGTTACTAGCTGGATTCAATAGTAGAGTAGAAATGACAGAGGATGGAATCAGTGAACTTGAAAACAGATCAATAGAATTCATCCAATATGAACAACGAAGATATGTAGACTGAAAAAAAAAAGATACTCAGGGATATGTTAAAAAAATAGCACCCAAAAATTCAACATTTATATTATTGAATTTTCAGAAGGACAGGAGAAATCTAGTGGGACTAAAAGAGTATTCACAGAAATACTGTAATACCTGAACTTTTCCTAAATTTGATGGAAGATTCAAACCTACAGATCTAAAAAGCTAAGCATATTGACAATTTTTATATTCCTCAATTCTGCTTGTCTTACTCATAGGACTGAAAAAATAAGACATTTTAGCATGGTTTTATAAACCTGAAAGAATGACTGTGATGTCAAAGGAAAAGAGTTGCATAGTTAATAAAAAATTAGTACTCTTCTGAGGCTTGGAGAAATCCAATTATCCATCCCACTAAGATGTCATTTGCTTTCTTTGAGCCCTTTGAGATGTGTCAAGGAAATATAGCATTCTTTTTATATCTTTACTGATAATATGAACTCAAACATGTAGATTATAAGATATATTATTTATAGATAATAAACTTGAAGTCTAAAATAATTCTAAAATTTTAAACTACTATTGAATTTAATTTAGAATGTTACATTTCACTGGAAAACTATTCATCTAAGGCAGATGTCTTCTATTCTGTTATACATTTCTAAAACACCTATTAAATATAACTTTATTTTCATATTATGTTAGACAAAAAATAATGTAAGAAAAATGTTCTGTAAAAACCATGCACAGAATCCCCCATTGGGTCAATGACAATTGAAGCCACTCTTACTTTTTAACACCTTTGTTCCCATAGTATGTATTCTACCTCTTTGATCTTCAATTATCATATATTTCTTGATGTAATCTTGTGGTACCATATCTGCAATTTAAGAGACTCAATATTTATTTTCTAAGCCTTCTACATGTTACAATGTTATTAATTTCTATGGTAATATTTCTGGATAGAGCTATTTGTTTTGCATAAGCAAAGTAACCAAGTAAGCTTGTAGCCTGTTGGGAATTTTAGTGAGGCGTTGGATTTTGGGAAATCAAATGCATACTCAGAGGATGTGAATCTAGCATAGTCACAGGAGGAACCTGAGCTTTAGTAAAGTAGAGAAGAAGGATGAAAACTGGAAAATGCTATTGAAAATTGCTACAAGACCTAAAGTAAGGCCGTAAAAATTATTTTCAATTGCACCATCACAATTTCTATTTATATTTCTAAATTGCCATTATCAAGTTTGATTCAATTAGGATAATAGTCATGTCTTGTTCATTTTCCAAAGTTAGCTTTTTACATAATAAATATGATTATATTACTACACTGTCAAAACTATCAATTGGCTTCTATTTTCTCCAATTCATATATCAATTATTTTTACTTATGTCAGGCATTCATTTTGTGAATTGTGAATAATGCAATGTTTCAAAATCTTTGTAGTTCAAAGACCATGCCTGATCTTCCCTGTGCTTTCTTCTTTGATTTCAAAATATTTCTCCCAGCCCAGGGATAGGGAACCTGTGGCCTTCTAGGTTTCTAAGTATAGTCTTTTGATTTAATCCAAATTTTACAGAACAAATACTTTTATTTTTATTAATACATTTTTATTCATCTTTTATATTTTAATATTATTTTCAAAATGAACATATTTAAAATACCAAAGAATAAAACAAGTTTCAATGAAATAATTCTCCCAGGTTGACCAGCACAATTAGAACATTAGTAAGCCATAAGGGGTAAATTGATGGCTGCTATGCTCATGATTTAGTTCTAACTTTCCCTATTTGACTGGCACCACTATCACATAAAACTGGTTGGCAAGAGTTTGTGAGGGTCAAGTATGCCTGCCTGTTGTTATCAGATTTTGGCAATAGTGCACTGTGTTTCTGTTTGAAGGGAAAATTGTGAATAGTTGCACTGATCAACAGTATTTTTTAATTCTGTCTGCTTAACAGCCCATCATGCCAAAGAAAACCAAGAGAATATTAAAGGAAGAAAGCAGATTGGTTAGTAAGAATTGAGAATTGTAATATGATCTTGTTTCTGCTAAAGATAAGATGATTTGCTTGCTTTGTGATACTACAATATGAACATTAAAGAAATTCAATGCTCATTAGCATTACAACACTCAGAGGGACCATATATATTTTAAATTAGAGGGAGAGTCATGAAGGGTTGTATTACAGAAATTAAAAGGTAAAAAGCAAAAAAGCAAAGACAATTCTTTCAGGTAGCAATAAGACCCGGGAATAATGCCATTAAAACAACTTATGAAGTAGATTCCATACTCAGGGAGGAAAAAAAGAAGCCATTCAGTGATGTAGAAATTGTGAAAGAATGCCTTGTCCAAGTTATAGGATGCTTATACCCTTATAACGTTTCAAAGTACAAACAACTTCCTCTCTCAAGGAGAACCATAAATGATCGGCACCATGAATTAGCCTGCAACTTAACAGAGCATATTTACGCAATACCTCAAAAGGAAAACATATATTATTTAATGTCTTTGGATGAATCAGCTGATACTACTGACTCAGTACAGGTTTTACACTTTATTTGTGTACTAACAGAAGATTTTCTTTGCTACAAAGAGTTACTTTAGGCACTCTTGTGAACAGAACACAGAGTAGATATCTTCAACAACTTTTAAGATAAATGTGAAGTTGGACTGAATTTGATAAATTTAGTGAATGTATGTACAGATGTTGTACCTTCCATGACACAAAAACATAAAGAACTTATTGCACAGATTTAATAAGTATTAAGAGATTCAGATGCTCTCATTTCTTTCTTGTATCAGCAAAATCTCTATGCTAAAGGTACTATTTTAAGTGACATTTTGCAACAAGTTATATGTACTGTTAAATATATCCATGCAAATTCAACATGGCATCATCAGTTTCACAACATGCTAAAGTTGAATGATAAGGTATTTAGCATGGATTGGCCATATCATCCTAAAGTGCATTGGCTATCACAAGGACAGGTGTTAGCCAAAATTTTATCTCTGTTGGAACCAATAGGTAAATCGGAATGGTGCTCATTGGCTGGGAAACCTTGCCTACAGTGGGCACTCATAGTCCCCATGATAGTTTGTGCTGTGCATTGACGACGAATCCATTTTGCTCTTGTGTGATGAGGAGAGCTTTAAAGCACTGAAAGCTTGTTTTACTTTACAGGCAGCTTTACTTGTAAATCAAAATAGGTAACATATACATATATGTTTTTATTACGTTATTTTTAAATGTTCACAATTTTATTTTGATAAATGAAAAATTAGAAAAGTCATATCATGGCTGTCGGCTAAAGTCGACGCTCGGCTGTGCGCGTTCATCTGTGGCTGTCGGCTATAGTTGATGCTCATACTGAAGTGGTTAATAAGAACAGAATCAGCAATATGAATCACTGAAAGAAGATTTGTATAGGAATGCAGCATTTCTGTGTGATATTATGTCAAATCCAAACTACTTGAATATTTCTTTGCAAGGTAAAATTAAATCTATATATGGCATGTGGCAAAAAATCCAAGCATTTTGAAAAACACTATCTTTTTGCTAAATACTTCTTCAAAAGCAAATTTTAGATGAACATTTTCCCCATTTAGCAAAGGTCATTGATAAGCAGGATGATATATGCAAGTTATTTGAAGAATATTCAGCTGCTATAGACCTATGGAGAATACAACAAAAGCTTCACTTACTTTGAGGATCATGACATCACACTCAAATTAGCATTTCAGCTTCACCCAGTTGTTATCATCAAGACCCCTAAAGAACTACAGATGAAATTGATTGAGCTGTCATTTTAGATGATATTTTAAAGTCATTGTTTAATGCCAAGAATAATCCAGTTGAAATATGGAAGAATGCAATAGAATGCCCACAACATCGGCAGCATGCCTGAAAAATGCTTTTTTGCTTTTCAACCACTTATTGCTGTGAATCTATGTTCTCCTACCTAACCCTAATTGAGATGCACTTAAGGTCACAAATGACTGATACCCATCTAGAGGATTGACTGAAACTGCTGATCTCTTTGCTGTAATGGAAAATTCAAATGCTTTCTAACAAAAAGCAGATACAACTAAGTCATTCAAAGGTTAGTTAACTCTAAAATTATCAAATCTTTTTCATTTTTAAAATCATTAAGGAAGATTTTTACAAATTGTACATTTTTAAGTATATCTAATTGAAGTTTCTTGAATGTAGCCTTATTTCATTATATTAATAGCTAAATTTATGCAGCCTTCTAACACAAAAAGTTTTCCTACCCTTGTTCTAGCCATACTGAACAAACTTCAGATCTTCAAATTATAGTACTATTCCTGGAAATTGCATAGGGACTAGAGTTAGAAGGACTAATCTTGCTCTTCCTTCCCTAATGCACAAGTTGCTTTTATTGACCTTGAATTTCCTTATTTCAATAATGAAAATTTTTACCTTTCTTTTAGGCAATGACCTATACCAATAAAATTTTGTAAAAGTAATTTGTAATATGTGTTCAAGCATGGAATTTCAATTTAAATAATATTATTTTGAAAGGGACTTTGATTTTTTTCCACATTGCAGGTATCAGTAAATCCTTTATTTTTCATATACTGGTATAATTGCTCTCATATGTGCATATATATTTGCATGTATCCTTATAAAGTATTATCTAATACAAATTTTATATAGTTAAATATTTTATATAGTGTTTCAAAGTAGTCTGGGAAATTGTGAAACTCCATAGAGACAACTGTTTTGTTATTTTTTTTTTCGGCATATTTTTGTTATTTTTGAGAATATGGTGGAAAAAAAATAAAACAGCAACTAGCTAAGTAAGAAATGTAGATTAATATAAAATCATAACTTTCTGAATGATTACCATGGAAAAATAACAGTTAGGCAAGTAATTGACAACTTATGATCATTTATTTAAAATAGAAGTTTGAAGACTCAGAAAACTATTAGCATATTAATATACTATTAACCTATTTTACTAATTAATGCTCTTATATATATGACAATATACTAATATATTACTCTTTAGTTTTGTTGTATATTCTGTGAATTTTCTATTCTGAAGCTATATTACCCAAGCTAGTGGGGAGAGGATATTATTGGTTAATGAAAAGTTTTACAACTCTTTGAATCATACTAAGTAAATAAGTATTGAAGGTATTTCTATTTTCTAAGTAGCATAGGAGAAAAAAGTACCCTTTTTATAGTTAAAATGCTCATGTTAGGAACTGTATTATAAAGCAAATAATTACTGAATCTCTTTGGGTTTAATTGCCAAAGAGAAATAAATTGGAGTATTTATTTAGGAGTATTAAACTCCTAAAAACCTGAAAATACTTCATCACTAAGAGAACATTGTGAATACCCAATTCTAAATAAAATTAAGATTTTTGAAAATAAAGTAAGCATCTTACTCATTAGACACAAATGAGGTCTTTTACACAGTAAGAAAACAAAAATAAAAACTACTCCCAGGGAATTTAAAAGGTCTATAAGCAATGTAAAAGTTATGAAACTCATTTTAGTACTGTTCTTTAACTTACTTCATATCTTTTCTTTGTATTATGTCTTGATGATCAACTTTTAAGTATAAAATGTCAGAAAAAAGTGATTGATAAGTAGACTGATGAAGTCTTAAAGTATTGCCTTTCTTAAATTATGATTAACAATATTGTACCTATCGTGTCATTGTCACATAATCAATTTTAATGGATATAGGATTTATAATCCTACAATAAAATACACTAAAATATTTTTTAGATGATGCTTCTGTCAACCTGCATTTGAATTTGTTCCCAGTGCTTTAGTCATAACAATAAATTGATGGCATTACTGTTATTCTCTTGGTGACAAATCAAAGAAAAGCTGAGATCCAGGGGAAAAAGCTTTTATTCAGACACACAACTTCAGTAATACAAAGGGAGTGTACCAATTACTAGTAACCAAATTGGTTTTTGTAGATGTGTTCTATCATTGTCAAGCTTTCTCCAGAGTGAAATTTCCAACCAAAGATATCAACTATAGATAGGCACACATAGTGCCATTGTGTAATCCATTCCATAGGATTTGGAGACAGATGAAAAACACCTCTGCTATATGAAAGCAAGAACTAATTTTTATCCATCACGAGTTTGCATATACTTTTGATTTTTAGTCATATAATCTTTTCTATGAGTTTCTGAGACTTGCAGAACACAGTGAGCAGTAACACTTAAACTTTAAAGTAAATTACCATTGAATTGCCTTAATATCAAAATTACTATATGTGTGTGTAAGTAAACTACACAGAATTCAGGTTTGAAAGAATGCAAAATGACCAATAGAATGGAGTAAAAATAAAATATTATGCAGATACATTAAAATGAGAAAAATTATCTTTATTCAGATCTCTTCTTATAATTAGGTAAATATATGTATAGATATAGATGTAGAATGGTTTCTTATTACTTTGAAATATGTATGTCAACCCTCTTATTTAAAAAATATTAATCTAATTAAGTGCACTATAGAAACCTTGCACCATTAATTACATTTCTTAAAGAAAAAATGCTTAAGATCATTCCACAGTTGATCTTAGAATCCTATTTCTTTTTTGGTAATACTAAAAACATCCTAATTCTAAAATAAACTTTAGTATTTTTATTTTTCTTTAGCGTGAGTATAATAGAGGGTCTGACTTCATTTTTTTTATGTATATTTGCTAACCATTCTTTAAGCTTCATCTCTTCTTCTTCCCTTCTGTCTCACATCTAGGCAAGCTAATATAAAAGCCTGGGTGCTCAGCCCTTTGTCATTGGTGGTAAGTTGAAAACACATAAGCACCTAACAGAACAGAAAGTCTCACATAGGTCCCTTCCCTAAACTCCATAAAAAACTCTAAGCAGGTGTTCATTTCCTACTCCTTCTCTTACAGTCTGTTTTGGACAAGGTTCGGAAACCTTTCCTAATCTCCCCAGAAAGCCTTGTAACGTTAATAATAAACCTTTCCACCCTTTCTTGGGATATGTATGTGTTTCTACGTGTGAAGCATCATCAATCTCAAAATATAAAACACATTTTGAGTGTGAATCCATCCTGAAACTGAAGATTGCTATGATAGTAAGAATACTATATTCACAAGTATTTTCTTAAATACAGTAATTATTAAACTTTATAAAAATATCGTAATTTGATCCTAATAGGAATTCTGATGTTATAATGTTATAATTTAAATAATATAATCAAAATGGAAAACATATTAATAATACATTCTTTACTTAACATACATTTAAACTTGGAAAATTTTCTAAAAAGTTAAAATTATAATAAAATAACACATTTGTCATACATAAATCTAATTCCATTACTTGAAAAAATATCTATAATGAGTATTCAGTTTTAATTTTTATTCATTTGGAAAATAGTAAAATAAAAATGTTAAGGAATCATGCACTTTAATGATTGATTTTCACATTGTGATATGGCAAAATTTATCAGACATCAAAAGAACCTGCACCACATTCATGAGTCTCATTTGTTTCATTAAATAACTATAATTAATATCTGAAAGAGGTGACTGCAGTAAAATTATAAAATTTGTAATGATTATGTGAATTTCAATATAAATTATATCTGCAATAATTGTTTCTAGTCAGATAACAGATGTTTTCAACCTAGAGTGCATTAAGAAATGCTGGCATGTTATATTATTTAATTATATTTTAAATTTAAATTTATAAGACAAAATCAATGTAATTAGTAATAGAAATTTAAAAATGGTTGTTCTAATGTTATTGGGTCAACATTATTTATATTAACATGATTTGTTTATATCTAGCCCTTTTCCACCAATGAAAGTTTTTTCCTTATTAACATATTCATTATATTATCTTAATGATTTTAATCTGCTTTTTGGCTATAAACATCTTCTGTTGACACCTAGAGTCCCTTCCCTGATCATTATACTCATAACTAGCTACCTATTTCAATATTACATATTACATAGGTGTCAATATTACATATGTGTCAACTAAGCATCTTAAGCTTATCATCAAACTGACTTCTAATGCAACCTTCTATTTCTTGGTAATTAAAACACTTTTTAGGTGTTTCGAGACAAAATAATTGGAATCATAATTGTTTAATTTTTCACCTCTGCTATGGTTTGAATATGTTCCCTCTAAAATTCAAGTGTTACCAATCTGATGGTATTAAAATACAACGTCTTTAAAAGGCGATGAGGCAATAAATGCTTCTCCTTTCTGAGCAGAATTAAGGCTCTTGTAAAAGATACTCAATGCATTATTCAGTTAGTTTGCCCTTCTGCAATCTACCAGATAACAACACAACAAGAAGGTTCTCACCAGATTAAATGGTAGTGCCTTTATCTTGGACTTCCCATCCTCCAGACTGTGAGAAATAAATTTCTAATACTTATAAAATATCTGGTCTCAGGTATTTTGTTGTAACAGCACAAATCGACTAAGAAAACTTCATATATTACATCCAGCCTGCCATCTACTACTTCTATCTCTATCACTAAATTATATCCAGGATCTGTTTTTCAAACCTTAGACTTTTGCCACATTCTAGGCCTAGCCATAATCTTTGCTTACTTGTATTATCACAGTAGCTTCCAAGTTGATACACCTTTTTATAATCTTGACTTCTTAAATCCACACTCAACAAGCATCAAAACTAATTGTGTTATAAAATAAATTAACCACATCACTCATATATCCAAGTCCATTGACTGGTTTCTATTTCATTCAAAGAAAATCAAAGACCTTAACATGAATTACAGGTTCCATAGAGTCTGACCCCTGTTAATTCTCTAAGCTTCTGCTGTTACACTCAAATATTGTTTTTCAAATATGTCAATTAAATCTCTAACTCATGGTCTTTGTACTGACCATTTTCTCTGCTTTGAGTGCTTTTGCCCTAAATGTCTAAATATCTCAGTTTCTTACCTCCTCAGTTACTCATCTCTTCCTAATAATTTTTATGTAATAATCTATTTTCAGGTACTTTTAGCTAATGACTAGCTAATGCATATTTTAAAAATCCATTTATGAGTACTTCTAGTTAATGATCACATTTTTTTCATATTCCTGGGTGCACAAATTTATTACATTCTATAGCTGTTTGCCACAAAGATTCCTATGCAATATTGTCCAAGCTATTTCCTCTTCCACAATTGATGCAAGTATTCAAATATCAGAATCTAAAGAAATAAAAGTCAGGTTATTAAATCCTCACTTAGACAAGTACCACCACTGATAAGAAAAACCTATCTGGACTGTATTTGAACAAGCAAAACTTTCATGTCATTTGGGCCATACACATCATGATTTATTTCTCAGGATAACCAATATTATCTTAAATAATAAACAACTCTCCATAAAATCGCAATCTTTGCTAACAATTCTAAGGCCTTTCTCTGCTTCAGTTTTCTCCTTGACACTTATTAATTCTACTATATACAATATTTTACTTATTTACCTCTTTCTTTCACCCAATTTATATAACAATGCCAATTTGGTATATTCATTTCTAGAATCTACTCAAGAAATTTGCTACATTTTGAATCCAACTTCAAGACTTTCTCTCTTTGGTTTTGAGAGCTCCACAAATTTTTAAAAAATCCTTCCTTATAAAGGAGTTTCATCTATGTACAGACATTTCAAGCAACGAAATCCAAGTCTGCTTCTATTTCTAAGCCTGTCGTGTTACTTATTACTCTGTTGTTTCTACTTAATTGAATGAAAATCCATGAATGACTAGAAAATTCTATGACCAAACTTTTTCTTTTCTTGATGCTAGTTAATTGACATACCTCAGTGAAAATGAAGAAAATTCTACAGAAGAAAATACACCCCCCCCCAAGCTTTTTGAGGACAGAGGATTTGGTCTGTTTTGTTCAGTGCAATATCATAACATTCAGAGTTATGTCTGAAAAATGGTATTTAATAAATATTTGTATATTAAAAGAATGAATGAATTTTGTTTTTCATGTAGCAATTAGTGAAGACAGCATAGTAAGTATGTAGAGTGTGGTATTTGGAGTTGAGATACTGGTCTGTAAACCTGAATTCTTTTTTACTAGGTACATGAATTAATATCTACTAAAGAATTCTGTGTATCAATTTTCACACCAACATAATGGGGATAATAAGAAAACTCATATCATAATATTCTTTGAGTATTAAGTGAGAGAATTCAGGCAAAACTCTATGAACAGAGCCTAGGGCACTTTAAACATATCTGATACCATCAATTTTTAATCTTTGCGATTTGAAGTGGTTTTATTTTATATAAATTATGTTTTATAATATAAGTCAATTTAGCACAGAACAAATTTAGGCTTATTTTGTTTATGTTCATTTCATAAGCTCATAATTAATGGACTATCAACCTGGTACACTGATTTAATCTTTGAAACATTTTTTTTAAGTTCTAGGTACATCCATTCTATATACCATATGCTAAAACCTATGCTGTGAAAGAACATTGCTTTTTTTTTCTCATCACGTTCAACTGTTAAGACACTTCAAAAATTGTAGAAAGCATGGCCACTTACAGTCTTAGTTTCTTACAGTGTTTTTGTTGGTTTGTTTGCTTATTTTTTGTTTGTTTTTAACTTTAGAAGAAAGTCTTGCTGAGTAGTTTATATTTTTGATAATTGACTCAGACATAATACAATGTGGCCTAGGCAGAAAAGTCAGAAACAGAAATATAACGTAACCAAGAAAGATATGATGGAGAATAAATCACTGAAGGAAATTTGATGGCAAGTACCTATCATATTTTTGTGTGTATAATTTGAAATCAGTCCAAATTTGACATATATTATTTCAAGATATGTTAAAATGCATTATAAGCTTAGTCTAAAGATATAATAGCTTAAAATATGCCTACTAGGATAGAGTTGTCTTATAAATTTGAATCCTTCTGGGAAACATATGTCTGAAATGAATCAAGATAAGATAAGAAACTTTCTACAATGTTTCAGGTTATTTGTATTATTCTTTTCCAGAATATGAGGAATTTTTCACCACAGTATTTATTTCACCATTAGAAAAAAAAATAACAACATAAAGACTAAACATTTTCCACTGGCCTATATTCAATGTATTAAAGGTATTTTTGGATGTTGCTTAGCTTAATGACAGCTAAAAGAACATTTTGCTTTCAGCAAGCACCTTGACTAATCCATTCTTTATCTTCCATGAGTTTACCTAATCAAACAAAGAAAATAAACTAAATGAAAAACTCAAACTATAAAAACATCAAAAAGCAGAACCCAGATATAAAATATAGTATATTAGAGATACTTTTATAATATTTATACTCCTACATATTACTATATATGAACTAATTTAATTCATGATGTTTTAATACTTAAAGCTAAACACTTCATAATTAAATCTACTCTGTCTAATGTTATAACAGCAATTGCTTTTATCTAGGAATTCCATTAGTTTTTAATTATAACAGCAATATGTAGTAAAATATAAGATAATGTGCTTAGTTTTTAGTCTATGCTCTTCTTTACAGAGTAGAAACATATGTTTCTTACTTTATAATAGCTGTACTATTATATATATATATGCACTGTATATATATATATATATACACTGTATTATATATTATATATGTGTGTTTTATATACTATTCACCATAAAAGATTGTTAAAAATTATTAATAAACTTAAGAACTCTAAATAATTTAATTATCTATAAACTAGTATATAACGAAGTATGATAGTTTTCCTTTAAACTCACTTTCTACACACAAGCAAATGTATACAATCACTCCAAGCCCAAATTGTTTTCTGGATCTTTGTTCTTTCTCCGCCTCCCCTACATGCTTTTCTCCATCTGTTCATGTCTGTTCAAGTCATAAGGATCCTTGAGATTCATGTTGGTGGCCCCCTTTTCATAATACTATGTATTTCTCAACTCTTCAGCACAATTGATTGCTTCTTATTCTATGTCAGATAGCACTTAATTTCACCACTGTATGAATTTCTCATGGTTGCTTTAACAAATTTCCATAAACTTGGTAAAAATTAGAGAAATTTATTATGTCACAATTCTAGAGGCTTATGTTTCTTCTTCAGGCTCTAGTGGAGGACCTTTCTATAATTTTTCCAAATTATTAGGATTCCAGGTATTTCAAACTCTGTCTCCATCTTCACATGGCCTTCTCTTTCTCACTTTGTGTGACTTTTCCCTGTATATATATATATATATATCATATAGCAGACTCGTCATTGGATTTAAGGCAGATAATCCATGATGACCTCATTTCATGATTCTCAATTTACTTACATCTTCAAAGACTCTTTTAACAAATAAGGTCATATTTACAGTTTCTGGGATGATATGGACAACTCCTGTGGAGGGTACCATTTTACTCACTATAACCACTATTCTTACATTTCTTTTACCTGGACTTGTTCTTTCTTCTTTCTTCCTTTCTTTCTCCTCTGTTTCTTTCTCCCTACCTCATTTTCTTTCTTCTTTATGTGGACTAAGTTGAGATGCATGAAATTACATCACAAAATTTAAGGGACTATACATATCCACACGCACATAATCAGTAATCAAGATAAAAATTATAATTATTTTTTAAAACAAATTAATTTAAAAAATCCATGAAGAGAAGTTGAAAACCAACAAAATGAAGCCAAAACATTTCAGGAAATAAATAAAAAGTCACTAAAGATCTAGACAACATAATAAAGGATATAGTAGAAATTAAAAAATGAAAAAATTATTTAGGTAACTTTAAACCTAGCAGAAAACTTTAACAACAGGATAAACCATGGAGAAAAAAGAATGTTGCAGCTTAATAGGTAGTTTTAAACTATTTCTTTATTTTCCTTCAACTTCAAGTATGATCATATGTGCATATACATGTATATATATATTTATATATGTATACTGTGTATAATATATATCTATATAAAATATAGACATTAAAAATTAAAAAAAGGAACTTCACAGCTTGAATAGAAAGGTTTCAACATAACCCAGTCATTCAAAGAAGAAGAGAAGAGGATAAAAGTGTCCAAGCAATTACTGAAAGAGGTATGAACTATGTAAAGAAAAATAACATTCAAACTGTGGGTATCCCTGAAGGAGAAGAAGAAAGAATTAAAAAAATGGAAAACTGATTTGAGGAAATTATTGAGGAAAACTTCCTTCATATTGCCAGAAATTCAGACATACACATACCAAATGGACATTTGAACACTGGGAAGATTCCCAGCAAATAGGTCATCTCTGAGACACACAGTAATCAACCAGGCAAAAGTCAACATGGAGGAGACAATTCTGCAGGCAGCAAGATGAAAGCATCAAATAACCTACAAAGAAAAACCCATCAGGCTAACTGCAGACTTCTCAGTGGAAACTTTACAACCAAGAAGGGGGCAGGGCCACATCTTCAATTTATTTAAACAGCCTAGAATTTTGTATCCTGCAAAACTGAGTTTCATAATCAACAGAGAAATTAAGTCTTTTCCAGGCAAATGAACACTGAGGGAATTTGCCATGACCAGACCTGCCCTGCATAAAATACTCAGAACAGTATTATATACAAATTAGCACAACAGATACCCACCAGTGTAAACAAAACAAAACAAAAAAAACAACTCACAACTGTTATAAAACAATAGAACAAGAGGATGATTCAACATACAGAAATTAATAAATGTGATTCACCACATGAACAGAAACAAAAACAAAGTTCATATGATCATCTTAATAGATGTACAGAAGTTATTTGTCAAAATCAAGCACCATTTCATGACAAAAACCCTCAACAAACTAGGCATAGAAGGTATAGATCTCAAAATTATTAAAACTATATATGACAAACCCACAGCCAACATCATACACAATGGGGAAAAGTTGAAAGCATTCCCCCTAAAAATTGGAACAAGACAAGGATACCCAGTGCCACCACTTGTATTCAACACAGTGCTGTGAGTCCTAGCCAGAGCAATCAGGCAAGAAAAAGAAATAACGTGTATCCAAATAAGAAAAGAGGAAGTCAAACTATTGCTCTTTAATGACAATATGATCTTGTATTTAGAAAACCCCAAAGATATTATGAAGAGTCCCCTGGAATTGATAAATAAATCCATCAAAGTCTCAGTATACAAAATCAATGTACACATCAGTATCATTTCTATAAACCAATAACAGTAAAGACAAGAGTCAAATCAAATACTCAATACCATTCACGATAGCTGCAAAGAAAATAAAATACCAAGGGAAAATAAAATACCAAGGGGATACTTAAACAAGAAGATTAAAGTTATCTACAAAGAGAACTACAAAGCTCTGAAGAGAGAAATCACAGAGGATACAAACAAATTGAAAAACATATAATGCTCATGGATAGGTAGAATAAGCATTTTTAAAATGTTCATGCTACTAAAACTGATTTACAGATTCAATGCAATTCTCATCAAATTACCAACTTCATACATCACAGATATATATAAAAAAAAAAAAAAAAAAAAAAAAAAAAAAAAAAAAAAAAAAACTAATTCTATGCTTCATTTGGAACCAGAAAAGAGCCTGAATAGTCAAAGCAATCTTAAGCAAAAACAACACATGTGGAGGCATCACAATACCAGGCTTGAAACTATACTACAGGGTTATAGTAACAAAATAGCATAGTATTGGCACAGATATGGAGACATAGACCTATGAAACAGAACAGATTAGCAAGATATAAAATCATCTGCCCACAACTAACTGATCTTTGACAAAGCAGACAATAATGTACACTGGGAAAAAGAAGCCCTATTCAATAAAGGGTGCTGGGGAAATTAGATAGCTACATGCAGAAGAATGAAACAGGACCCTTACCTCTCACCACTCAAAAAGATTAATTTAAGATGGATAAAAGACTTAAATCTAAGAGGTGAAATCATAAGAATCCAAGAGGAAAACATAGGAAATCTCTTCCAGATATCAGCCTAAGCAAAGAATTTCTGACTAAGACCCCAGTGACAATCATGGCAATAACAAAAATTAATAAATGGGATTTTATTAAACTAAAAATCTTTTATGCAGCTAAGGAAACAGTCAACAGAGCAAATAGACAACCTATAGAGTGGGAGAAAATATTTATAAGAAACAAATCAAATAAAGGGCTAATATTCAGAATCTACAAAGAACTCAAGCAAATCAGCAAGAAAATAAAGCTCAACCCTATTAAAAAGTGGACAAAAGACGTGAATGTAAGCTTCTCAAAAGAATATAGACTAATGGACAATAAACATATGAAAAAATTCTCACTGTCACTAATCATCAGGGAAATACAAATTAATGCCACAATGTGATATCACCTTACCCTAGTTAGAGTGTCTTTTATTAAAAAGTCCAAAATAATCGATGCTGGCATGGATGCAGAGAGAAAGAGACACTTATATATTGTTGATGAAATGTCAAATTAGTAATCACAAAGATGTGGAATCAAACTGTCCATCAGCTCATGAGTAAATTATTAAAATATGTTATACATATGGCATGGAGTACTACTCTGTCATAAGAACGATGAATTAATACCTTTTACAACAAATTAGATAGAACTGGAGATAATTCTCCTAAGTGTAGTATCTCAAGAATGCAAAAAACAAACTCCACATATACCCACTATTAAATTTCAACTATCCAATGAGCACACATATACACAGAAGAAAGTAAAACCTAGTGGCAATCAAGCAGGTGGGAGGGCATAGTTGAAGAGGGGCAAAAACCTACTTAATGTGTACAATGAACACTATTTAGGTGATGGTTATACCTATAGCAGATACTCAAGCATTACAAAAGTGATCCATTTAACCTAATACATTTGTGCCACCTTAATGTTATTAATATTAATATTTTGAAATAAAAATCAAATAAAAAACAAAATAAAAATATATGGATGGAAAATAAAAACTTAAAAAAATAATTAATGCAAAAATTACATGATGAAACTAATCAATATTTTTAATAAAGACAGGATAGTTATTATTAATAATTTTTTCTTTATAAGCACTCTAAAGCAATATAGTTTTAGATATTTCAGTTTTTGTCATCTCTAATTCACTCTGTCTCACTCAACATTGTTAAATCCTTCACTACAATCTTAACTTATTGCTAAAGAATTATAATTCTCTGTTTCCCAGCATAACATAGCACATAGCATATGGTACAAAGAATGCATTAAAGGAATGTATATATGTAGATATAATTAAGGAAGGAAGGAATTGATAAATGAACTAGTTGTCTTAAGGACTTCTTCTCCATTCTAATGTAGTCAACTAAATAAAATAAAGAAATCACTTTGCAGTCCCCTTTTCTTTTTATTTCATTATTTACTTATTTTATTTTGTTATTTCAATTGCCTTTAAAAGAAAATTGAATCAAATTCATCTTTGTGTAAAAAATAATTGCAGAATCTTTGCAAAAAGAAATAAAAAATAGAGTGAAGATAAAGTCTTCCTACCAATAGAGAATGATATTAAGAAAAAAACTTTCAATTGGGAGAAATCCATCAGCAGAAGGGACTCTTCCACTGATAATTTCATATAATACAATTCCATTTACTAAAATGATCGTCACAACTTTTGAACATCCAGGATGTATCAGGCTTTAGATATCATTAAATTTAAATCAATGGAAGCAGTGTTTCTCTGAAAGTGTTGTTTGGGTCTGTATTTATCTGGTCAAATGCTACAACTTGTTTTTTGTTATCTAGAAACATCACAAGTAATGTTTAATGAAAGATGAGTTAAAGATTGGATGTTCAAATAGGCAATTTATGCTGTCTAATAATTATTTAAATATGCCTACACTTTTCCATTTTTCTCTACACATGCACACACACACACACACAAACACACACACATACTTTCTCATATATCGGGCAGAGTGAATCTTATGACACCATGTAAAACTTTAGACAGGTTATAAATGTAGATATAGAAGCAAAAGGGCAAAAGCCTCCACTCTCCAAGCTTTAATCTCAATATATTTCAGAGTTTTTTTTTCTTTGTATTGATCATGAAATCACCCAATATTTATTTTGCCTATGTACAGATGTACTATATGCTGTATTAGTTGGTAGGGTGCAACAGAGAACATGATTGATGATGTCCTTGCTCTCCTTGAGAACACTCACTAGTGGGAGGAAAAGAACAATTATTTAAAGCATTTTTTAAAAAATAAATTATTTAAATAAATAAATATCATCATTAGTGCCAGGAAAGAAAGAAATTAGGCGCTTTGATGAACACAACCAAAAGGCAAATCCCTTAGAGTGTCTGAGAAAGGTTTTATTTACGTCATGTATTCAGAAACCTGAAATGTGAGAACAAGCCATGAACAAGACTATCTGTATGGTGATATATATACATACACACACTGACACACACACATACACATATATTCTGTATCTTCATCAAATTATATGCCTATAAATAACATAATTATGAGAAAAATTATGTGGAATGTTACAGGCTTTACAGATATTAGGATGGATGTTCAAAGGAAAAATTGACTTGTGAGGAAGCAATATATATATGATCAATCAACTTTCCCACTTTGTGGAAATATATCATAGTTAAAACCATGACAACAAGGAATTTTATAAACTATGTGGCTTAAAAACATGTAGAGTGCTTAAAAACCTTGTCAGTAAATGAGCAAAAAAATCAAACATCTCAATATATTTACTCTAATTTTTAAATAAAACATAGTTTTATTAATAAAATAATGAAAGTATAGCAAAGCAAATATATTAAATATCATAAGTATCAAGTCAGTGACAATGTTGTATAAGTAGAAAATGAATGGAACCTCCACAGGATATTTTTTTCCAGGTTTATTGAGGTATAATGGACAAATAAAATTGTATAAATTAGAGATGCAAGATGTGATGTTTTGATATATTTACACATTATGAAATGATTACCATAGTCAAGTTAATTAACACATCTATCATCTCACATGGTTGTCATTTTTTGTTGTTGAGAACACTTAAGATCTACACTCTTGAGGTTGGTTAATGGGTACAAACATACAATTCGCTAGAGTAAGTAAGTTCTAATGTTTGATAGAAGAATAAAGTAATTATAGTTTACCACAATATACTATATATTTTTAAATAGCTGGTGGACAGGACATGAAATATTCCCAATGCATATAAATGATAAATGCTGCAAAGAGTTTGGGAAGGATGTGGATAATGAATGCACACAATATGTCAATGGTTTAATTTCCTTTCTTGTTATTTTAATCTTGAAAATGAGCCATGTGGGTGACCTGAGACCAAGGTGGATAATAATGTGCTGAAAGCTATAGTGGAAGTGAATCCATCTCAACCTACGTGAATTAGCAGCAAGGTTTGACATTACTATTCCAGTAATATTGGTCCATTTTTAACAAATCTACAAACTATAGAAACTGGATAGGTGGGTTCCATGTGAATTAAAGGAGTGTGAGAAGAGAAAACATCTCAAAGCTTGGCTTTCTTACTGTCACGATATAAAGGTGAACAATTTCTACATCATATTGTTACATATCATGAAAAATGGATTATTTTTGACAATTGCATGCCTTTGGCACAATGGTTGGCTAAAGAGGAGGTGTCCAAATATCATGTAAAACCAGATATTCATCAAAAATGCTTATGGTGTCTGTTTGGTGGTTCAGCACTGGTATTATCCACTACAGGTTCATGACCTAGTCAATCGATCACACCGTATTCACCAGACATTGCACCAATTGACTTCCACTACTTCCAGGCTTTGGACTACTTCTTGCAAGGAAAAATATTCAATTCTCAACAAGCTATGGGAAACACCTTTTGGGATTTCATCGCCTCTCACTCTCCAGGCTTCTTCACTGCTGGCATAAACAAGCTATCCTAAAGCTGACAAAACTGTGTTGATAGTTTAGGTGCATACTTTGATTAATTGCACTGCTTGTTTGAGGTGTAATAAACTAAACTTTTGTTTCAAAATAGGAAATTTTGTATTTAGTGACCTAAATTGTTTGAGTGTTATATTGAGTTTTTAGAGTCCTTAATTTTAGAGATACATATCGAATGATTTGCTGGTAAAATGTGTGGGATATGGTTCAAAAAATGAAAGGAAGGGGGGAAAATGGATGATGGTAAATAAAACAGCCATAAAACAATATATACTCTCTTAGTAAATGTTAAGTATACATTATTATTAACTATAGTCATGCTGTGCATTAGAACCCCAAAACTTATTCATACTATAACTGAAAGTTTTTACCCTTTAAATGACTTATGCACACCATTACAGTGTTAGAATACTTTGAATTTGGCTATATTTTCTTTACTAGAAAGTTTTAAGTTTCATATGTTTTCATGTTGTTACTTAGTATCCTTCAGTTCTGATCTGAAGAACATGTTTTAGCATTTCTTATAAGGCAGGTCTAGTGGTTATGTACTCCCTAGAGGTCATCAAACTAAGGGCTTTTGTTTATCTGGAAATGTCTTTATTTCTCCTTTATTTCTGAGGACAGCTTTGCCAGGTGCAGAATTCTTGTTTGGCAGGTTTTTTTTTTTGTTTTTTTTTTTTTTTTCTTTTAGCACTTTAAATAATCCTAGTCCCTACTGCCCTGACCTGTCTTCCAGTTCCTTGATTCTTTTTTCTGCATGATTCATCTTGCTGCTGAAGCTCTTTATTGATTTTTTTGTTTTCATTTATGTCACTGTACGCTTTAGCTCCAGGATTTCTGGTTGGTTATTTTTAAAGGTTCTTATTTTTTAATTAAACTTTTCATTTAGTTCATTGTTTTGCTGGTTTTCCTTTAGTCATTTAGATTTTTTTCCTGGTTTTTGCTTAGTCATTTAGCTATGTTCTCTTTCATCTCATTAGGCTTCTTTAAGATGATTATTATGAATTCTTTGTCAGGAAGTTTGTA
This sequence comes from Mirza zaza, assembly GCA_008750895.1. Classification (NCBI taxonomy): domain Eukaryota; kingdom Metazoa; phylum Chordata; class Mammalia; order Primates; family Cheirogaleidae; genus Mirza; species Mirza zaza. The sequence continues at coordinate 37,405 of VSMD01103619.1, read as the reverse complement.
AATCTACATTTCTTTGGAGATGTTTACTGGTAGTCTATTAGTTTCCTTTAGTGATGTCATGCTTGTCAGATTCTTCATGATTTATGTAGCCTTGCATTGGTGTCTGTGTGGTTGAAGGCGCAAACATTTCCAGTCTTTACAAACTGGTGTCAGCAGGTAAAAACCTTCTCCTGTTCAGCCCCTGGGCTGATGGGATTGCCTCTGCAATCTTAGTCAAGTGGAATAGGAGCCAGCTGATGTGGCTGCTGCTAGATCTGCAGTTAGCTCTGTGGTTGGCAAACTTGTTACCAGAGGCTAGGGCAGTTATGGATCCTCTGTGGCCCCCATCAGACTGGCACCCTACAGGATCTTGGTTAGTAAACCTGACGCTGGAACAAGGGTCTGCCTCGGAGTTTGCAGTGGAGCAACAGGCAGTGGTAAACTTGTTACCGGATATGTGGGTAGGTGTGCCTCTCACCAGGTTTCCAGGAAAGTCCCTGTTGGGCATGCCTGGCCTAAGACTGTGGGTTAGAGGGACTGAAACCAAGTTACAGGTCTTCCCCAGGGTCCATAGTCAGGTAAAGGTCTGCAGGCCTGCCTCATAGGGCATGGATGGGCATGTCTCCTGCTGGATGCCTGAGCAGAAAAGATAATTCCTGGATGGATCATAGTGGAGAATGGCTAGAGCTGGATCACAGTAGGCCTGTGCCCATGGTCTTGAAAAGTTATATCACTTGGTAGATCCCTGTGTAGGAGGACTTCTCTCAGATGGCAACTGGGAGGGACCAAAGCTGATTGAGGTCAGTAGGCCTGTGTCAGGGGCCAAAGATGGGCAACTATGTCAGCTAGTCCTGTAGTCAGACAGGATTACACCTGGACTCAGCTGAGAGGGTTTGGAGAGCTGTTGAAGTATCTTCCATGGGATCAAGGCTAATGGGTCTCCCTCCAGGATCATGAGTGGCCATGTCTCCTAGTGGGTCCCTGTGTGAGCAAAATTGTGCCCAGACCATAACTGAGAGGGGAGGGAGCCAGGTCATGGCCAACTTCAGGGTCCATACCCAGAACTCAGTTTGAGTGGCCTATCACCTTTGGAATGGGTGGGTGTGACCCTTCTGGGACTCTTGGCAGAGAGTGCTGGTGTCAAGACTGAGGCCAAATGATGTTGTTGTTGAGTATGCAGGGGAATGTGGCTATTTCCAGGTCTGGAGATGGGACCAATCAAAATATCACCTACCTAAGTATATGTCTGCCTTCTCAAAATGGCCGACCTTGGTTTTAGGCTCCGGCAGGATTTTGCAACTTCCTACCTAAGATCCCAAACTCCCAGCAATGTACTTTTGTCTGTAGATATAAAATGGTGGATGTAAAACTTAAATGTAAGGCATGAAACCTTAAGAATCCTAGAAGAAAATGTAGGAAAAACTCTTATAGACATTGGTCTAACCTGTGCAATGAGTGGCAAATATTACTTCCAGAGTAATGATCCATGTTTAAGACAGATTTCTGATTTTGTTTATTCTCTGTTCAGATATCTTAAAGAATTATTCATTGACTACCAATGAAGAACCAGTATAATTACTAGTTCTTCTGACCTCTTCTACCAATTCTTACAATTTCATTTCTAGCAGCATTCTTCCCCAAAAAATCTTATATTAAAAATTGAATATATTCTCTGTGTATTTCTTGCATTTGCTCAAAGTCATAAACATTTTACTTTATTCCTAATATGTTATTGCTGATTTGTGGTTTGTTTTATTTTGATGGTGTTTGTTAGTTTTTCCACATTCACTTGACAAAAACATCTACCTTCCTTTCGAAACTGAGCTTTAGAGCCATATCCCATATCCATCTACTTGTTATGCCTCTTTCTACCTCTACTTCCAGAATTACATTGTCTATTTTTGATATTTTCTTAGCATTATGTTCTATCTATCCTACAAAAATGCATTCTCTCTTATATTCTAGTTATTTGTGTGGATAGTTTGTTTTTTTAGAAAGCATATTTTCTTTGGGAAAGGTACTGTATCTTATCTATCTTAACTTTTTTATCACAGTTTTCATGGGTTAGTCATTAAAGTGAGTTTGTAGTGTATCTGAATCATTCATATTTTTTCTCTTTCAGTTAAATAACTTAACATTTATTTCACTTTATTTCAGTATTTTAGAAGGAAGAACTTCATCCAGGTTATACAAAAGCAGGAAAAAGATAAAATGTCTATATGATATGGAAATTGCCCCAGTCTTTGGACAGATGCCAGCATGCTAGCACAGGTTATTGCATAATGGATATGGGTATAAGTCAAGATAATGATGTTATTGAAGTAACATAATGAAGACTATAATGGTATAATTAGAAAGAAAACTTTCATTCTATATATTTGTCTGATTTCAAGATTCAGATCACCATCTAATAAAAAGGCATAGTGATATATAGCATTTATTTTAAAAAGAGGAAAAGATGGAAGTAATTAAGGATAACATTTATTTAAGGATTTATTACAAAGAGCAGTGACATTTTAACTTTGATCACTTTGACAGTCTGTGGTCCTTATAGATTGTTTGCCACATCTGTGGCATCTAATTATTGGCCATATCAATTTGCCACATCTGTGGCATCTAATTATTGGCCATATCATTTTCAGAGAAACATGGCAAAGAGCAATATAATAGTGTATCAACTATCTTTTATGGTATTTCTGTACAATATAAGATTCCAGATATACCCTGATTATTGTTATCTATGACAATAATATGAAGTATTGTCAATTATTAACATTCTCTTTACTTTTGTCTTTTCTAATATCAAAAATTATGTCTTATACTAAATCAAGTCTTATACTAAATTAGATTACACTAAATCTTTCAACCCAAGCTAAACCAATAGACTCTGTTCTTCAACTTTTATCTAGTTTCTCTTTTTTCACATGCACACTTCATTTTACTGGTTGAAATATTTTCACTCACATAGATACCTATTTGCTTTCATCTTTGATGGAAGATCCTGCCCATTTTCCATGTCATCCACCAAAGCACATAGTAACACAATTGATACAATCCCTGCTTATTAACTGAAGCTGAGTTAAAATGTTGGTAGACTTGGGGCAAGTGGTTAGAGAAAAAGCAGTGATACATGATTATCGCTCATCGAAGGAATGGCACATATACTTGCTACCATGTATGCAGTGAATTAGGCAATTAGAATTCATTCAAGTTAATCTATAATAAACATATGGCTTACCAATACATATAGGAAGTATTAATATAATAAGAGAGCACGTGTGAGAAGCAATCAATTCCTATTTTGTATGTTGTCTATTTGCTGTATTATTTCCTTGGCAGTGCAGAAGCTTTTTAATTTAATCAAGTCTCATTTATTTTTGTTGTTGCTGTGACTGCCCTTGGGGCCTTCCTCATAAGCTGTTTGTTGAGGCTGATGTCTAAAAAAGTTTTTCCAACATTTCCTTCTAGAATTCTTATATTTTATATCTGAGATTTAAGTCTTTTATACATCTTGAATTAATTTCTGTGAGTGGTGAAAGATACAAGTCCTGTTTCTATCTTCTATATATGGTTATCCAATTTTCCCAGTGCCATTTATTGAATAGGGATTATTTTCCCCAGTGTATATCCCGCTCTACTTTGTCAAAGATCAGATGGCAATATGTGGATAATTTCCTATCTGGATTCTCTGTTCTGTTTCCTTGGTCTATGTCTCTGTTTTTGTGCCAGTCTCATTTCTTGTTGATTTGTTTGGGTCCTTTGTAGATTCTGGATATTAGCTCTTTAGCATATGTATAGTTGTGAACCTATACCCAACATCGTACTGAATAGGAAAACATTGAAATCATTCTCCCTAAGAACTAGAATAAGACAAGAATGCCCACTGTCATCACTTTTATTCCACATAGTGCTGGAAGTCCTAGCTAGAGTAATCAGCCTAGAGAAAGAAAGAAAAGGTATCCAAATCGGGAAAGAGGTGGTCAAACTATCACTTTTACTGACAATTTTATATTGTATCTAAAACTTCCCAAAGAATCCATCAAGAAACTCCTGGAATTGATAAATAAATTCTGCAAAGTCTCAGGTTAAAAAATCAATGTATACAAATCAGTAACATTTGTAGGCACAAATAACAGTCAAGCTGAGAATCAAAGACACAATATCATTCACAATAGCTACAAAGAAAATAAAATACCTAGGAATATACTTTACAAAGTAGGTGAAAGATCTCTACAAAGAGAACTACCATACTCTGAGGAAAGCAATCACACATGACACAAACAAATGAAAAAAACAAAACAAAACAAAAAAAATAGCATGCTCATGGATCAGTAAAATCAACATTGTTAAAATATCCATACTACTCACACATGGCACAAATGGAAAAAAAAAAATAGCATGCGCATGGATCAGTAAAATCAACATTGTTAAAACATCCATACTACCCAAACTGATTTACAGATTCAATACAATTCCCATAAAAATGCTGTCATATTTCGCAAGTCTAGAAGAGTTAACTCTACACTTCATTTGGAACCAGAAAAAGCCCAAATAGCTAAAGCAATCTTAAACAAAAAGAACAAATCTGGAGGCATCACAATACTGGACTTCAAACTATACTATAATAACCAAAACAGGATTGCAAGCACATGCAGAGGAATGAAACAGGATCTATATCTCTCATACTCACAAAAATTAAATCAAGATGGATAAATAAATGTAAGGCATGAAACCATAAGAATTTTAGAAGAAAATATTGGAAAAACTCATCTAGATATTGGCCCATGACTAAGACCCAAATGGAAATTACAGTATTAATAAAAATAAATAAATGGGACTTGATTAAATTAAAAAGCTTCCACACAGCTAAGGAAATAATCAACCGACCAAATAGACAACCTGAAAAATGGGAAAAAATATTCTCATACTATCCATCTGATAAAGGGATAATTACAAGAATCTGCAAAGAACTCTGGGCAAATTAGTAAGAAAAAAAATCAAACAACCCCATTAAAAAGTGGGCAAAAGACATGAACAGAATTATTTCAAAAGACAGAAAAATGGCCAACAAATATGGGAAAAGATGCTCAACATCACTAATCATCAGAGAAATGCAAATCAAAACCCAGTAAGAGTGACTTTCATCAAAAAGTCCCAAAACAAAAGATGCTGGTGTGGATACGGACAGAAAGGAGTACCTATGTATTGCTGGTGGTACTGCAGATTAGTATAACCTCTATGGAAAACAATACGGATATTCCTCAAAAAATTAAAAGCATACCTACCCTTCAATCAGGTAATCCCACTACTGGGTATTTACCTAAAAGAAATAAGTTATTTTAACAAAATGACACATGCACTTGAATGTTTATTGCAGCACCATTCACAATTGCAAAGATGGGTAATCAGCCCAAGTGCCCTTCAATTCATGAGTGGATTAACAAAATGTGTATATGTATTCCATAGAGTACTACTCAGCCATAAAAAGGATGAATTAATACCTTTTTCAACAATTTGGATGGAACTGGAGAACAATATTCTGGGTGAAGTATCTAAAGAATGGGAAAAAAAGTACCACATATATTCACTATTAAATTGGAACTAACTGATGAGCACATATGTGCACAGAGGGAAGTAAAACTCAGTGGAAATCAAGCAGGGTGGAAGGGGGAGGAAGGTTCACCACCTACCTAATGGGTACAGTGAACATTGTTTGGTTCATGGCCATACTTATAATTGTGACTCAAGTATTACAAAAATGATCCATGTAATCAAAAATGTTTGCACCCTTGTAATATTTTGAAATCAAAAGAAAGAAGAAGAAGCTGTGAGTATATAAAGCATTAAACAAAGAAATGTTAGGACAAGATTTCTGGGGTGGATATGTTCAACAGCTTTGTAGACCATAATCTTTAGTGTTATCTGTTTTACTGGACAAACATCATTTGTTTCTTTTCCAGACAAAAATCTACAAGCTTAACCTCTTGTCCTTACAGAGTTGAACATTAAATAGTCAAGACGAGCACTGCACTGACAGAATACCAATAATCTTTTTTGGCTGTTTCAAATTTGAATAATTTTTTTGACATTTCAATGAATAATGTTATACATTTCTGCATTTAAAATCAATCACTAAAGAGATATTGGAAAAAAAAGCAGTAGATTCCAAATATGGAGAAACATCAGAATAACCTGGAAACTATTTTTAATAACAATTTCTGAGTCCTATTTTGAACATAAGAATCACTGAAAATGAGGCTATGGAATGAGCATTAAAAAAAAGACTGAATGGTCCCAGAAAGTTCTGAAGCAGCAAGGCCAGTGGCTGCTCTTTTGCAAGTCAAATTCCAAACTCACAATGTTTGGACTCAATAGGAAAAATATAAATTATAGAATAAATATTTTCTTCTTAATAAACTCACCTAAAAATTTAAAGAGAAAATGAAGTCCTTACATAGCTAATAGTTCTATTTTGAGGTTTCTAAAATATGCCAGATATTTTGCATACATAGTTTTTTCTGACTCATAAGAAAGTGTATGATTAGGAAGTCAAAACTTATGGAGTTTAAATTATCACTCCATATCATGTTTTTGACTTGAACAACACTTTGTCTGATTTTCTAGAAAAATATTTGGCTTCTAAAGATACCTTTCAGACCTTTCAGAACTGGATACATTTCAGAAATTATAAAGCAAAAGATAGGTTATCTAATGTTCTTTCTTTATTTTCATCCTACCTTCCATATCATGAGGGCAGATCAGTTCTTTGTATAGCTTTGGACCAACTACATTCTCCATTCTTTCTTGCTTGTTGGTGTCAAAAATAACTTCAGAATGTACAGGTAATGTAACACCAAGATAGGGAGGGGCTGGCTAGTACAGCTAGGGTTCTGTCCCCTTCCCGGTCTAGAAATAGGATATAATTCAAAGTTTTATCTCAGTGAGTCATGTTTCCTGAAGTATAAAACCAGGATAGAGGGCTTTCTCAGTCTCTCGTCTGTGGTGCAAAGTGGAACACGCACAGATGAAATTCTATCCACCCCAACAGGCTTTCCAGAGCCTTGAGGAGTTGGCTCACAATGATTTCTAGGTTTCTGTTGTTCCTTTCTGTCTGTTTGTAAGTACTACATACATACATGCACATGCACACTCATACATACATATATGAACATACATATTATTAGTTATATCCACATAAACTTATTTTACTGAAAAACTTAGCAATTTTATGTGATTTAACTAAATATATATATATAAACATTCTTGAAATATTTCAGAAGTGTAAATCTGTTTCCAAACATTATAGTTTTCCTTTAAATTCCCTAGTAGAATAAGACAATAGGACTTACATAAAAAAAAAATAAAAAAAAACTAGTGAAGTTTACTTTTTAACTTTTATAAAACTAGATGACATTTAGGACTCAATCTAGAAATAAAGGGCAGAGGTAACTATTTTAAAGGATCATGTATCCCTTTTACCCTGAACTTAAAATAAGATCTTTTTTTATAGTACAAAAGTAAAAAATAATTTAAACATAAAAACAAACTGTTTCTTTTGTTCAGGAGTTGGAAATCAAGACACGTGTTCCTTAAAAAGTAAACAGAATATTGCTTTCAGTATAAACATTAATTAGAATAGCGCAATAATCTTATTAAACAGTTGTCTGAAGTTGAAATCCTGTGTAATTTTTCTTTGGGATGTTAGTGTCTGACAGTTAACTGAATACTTAGATAATTGATAAACTATTACCTCTAGGTGTGTCTGTGATAGTGTTTCAGAGGAGATTGGCCTGTGAGTTGATGGACTGAGTGGAGAAGATCTGCCCAAAATGTGGGCGAGCACCATCCAATTGTGAGCTTGGAGAGAACAAAAAAGGAGAAAAAATATTTCCCTTCACTCATGTACAGACATGTGCTCTCTTCATCTTCTGCCTTCCACCAGGAGATGGTGCAACCAAGAAGACCCTTGTCAAACGGAAGCCTTCAACCTTGGACTTCCTGTAAGGGTGGGGAACATGCGGCCTTCTGATTTCAGGATTATTCTTTTATAAGCATCAAAGGAGGCAAGAAAACTTCATATTTCTCTGCTGAACCAAATTTAATGAAATAATTTGTTCTGTAAAATTTGGATTTAGTCAAAAGGCCACATTTAAGGATCCAGAAGGCCACATGTGGCCCTAAGGCTACAATTTCCCCACCCCTAATTGAGTTGACCTTTATGTAGAAAATGTATCTTATTTGTGTAATATAAACTATACTTGCATTTTTCTTGAACTTCTCTATGTCAAATGGTTCATGATGCGTTACATATGGACTTTTACTTTAATTGAAATATATAAATGTAGTTAATCAGCAATTAAGACTGACCATGAACATTCAAATGCAGATGACTTTTTTATAGAATGTCTTGATTTCCTTTGGGTGGATGCCCAGTAATGGGATTGCTGGATCAAATGGTAGTTCTACTTGTAGCTTTTTGAGGTATCTCCATATTAGTTTCCACAGAGATTATACTAGTTTGCAGTCCTACCAGCAGTGTATGAGTATTCCTATCTCTCTGCAACCATGCAAATATTTATTGTTTTGGGAGTTTTTGATAGAAGCCATTTTCACTGGAGTTAAGTAATATCTCATTAAATGATATATCCTCTTTTGAAAGCTCATGGGTCAGCAGAAACAACATTGTTAAAATGTCCATACTGACCAAACTGATTTAAAGATTCAATGCAATCCATATTAAAATGCCAGCATCATTTTTTTGCAGATCTAGACAAAATAATTCTATGTTTCATATGAAACCAGAGAAGACCTCATATAGCAAAAGCAGTCTTAAAGTAAAAAGAACAAATTGGGAGACCTCCATTTACCAGACTTAAAGCTACACTACAAGGCTATAGTAACTAAAATAGCATGGGAATGGCACAAGAACAGAGACAAAGACCAATAGAACAGAACTGAAAATCCAGATATAAAACCATCCTCATATAGCCATCTAATCTTTGACAAAGCAGACAAAAACATACACTGGGTAAAGGAATCCTTATTCAATAAATGGTGCTGAGAATATTGGATGGCCACATGTAGAAGACTGAAACAGGATCCACACATTTCACCTCTCACAAAAATCAGCTCATGGTGGATAACAGACTTAAACCTAATGTGTGAAACTATAAGAATTCTAGAAGAAAATGTTGAAAAAACTCTTATAAACATTGGCCTAGGCAAAAAAAATTATCAAGAAGACCCCAAAGGCAATCACAGTAACACAAAAATAAATAAAGGGACCTGATAAAATTAAAGAGCTTCTGCACAGCCAAGGAAACTATCACAAGAGCAAACACACAACCTACACAATGGGAGAAAATATTTGCATGTTACACATCCGATAAAAGGCTGATAACTAGAATCTATACAGAACTCAGCAAAATCAGCAAGAAAAAATCAAAAACCCCATTAAAAAGTGAGCAAAGGACATGAACAGAAATTTTTCAAAAAAAGATAGACTAATGGCTAACAAACATGAACAAATGCTCAACATCTCTAATCATCAGGGAAATGCAAGTCACATAAACATAGAATGGTACAAGATGAAAGGGATTGGTATCAGATTTTTAAAAGAGGAAGTGGGATTAGAATATAAAACTAATAAGATCATTTAAACAAGATACAGATTTAATCAGAAGACCAGGTGTTGAGGCTATTTCAGTGTCAATGATGAAAACAATATTGAAAGTACAAATAAAGAGAAAAAAATCATTAAAAAAGTTGAATCCATAAGATACAGCAATGAAGTACAAATCCTAAATCTCTAATTTGAAGGGTATTTCCAATTGAAATACAGAACATGGAAGAAAACAATTTGTTGAAAGAGAGAATCATTGATTCTTTTCATTTCTTACTAAATTATACTACTGTGTACATCTACTAGGAAACACTACTACTTGAAACCTACATGATTGATTGAAAAAATAAAAATAGAAACAGAATTGGGATAGGCAAAGTCATTTATATTATTTTATACAATCCTAACACTTTCTATGAGAACTCATAAGATGGTGAGGTGTTATGGGTAGATGTGAAACTTGAAATATCTTTGAGAACTGAAACTGATTGTTAACATATTAACAACTGATGGTGAGAGTTTCACTAATTGAAAGAAGGATGGTCTGAGTTAAATCAATTAAAATGTATTTATGAGACATCTACTCTATATCCTTATAAAACAAAATAACCTAGCATGATTTAAAGTACACAGGGTAACAATTTATCTTTCCTCTAGTCTTTGTCTTCTGACATAATCATCCAGGCATATACAAACCATAAAATGGGGACAATTATCCCTCCCCTGCCACAGGTGAAACAATCCACATTTCCCTCCCCTTTCTCATCCTAAATCCTTTAGTTGTCTATGCTGACTGCTTACACGTAGGACTTGTGAGTAGAAAAGCTATCCATTGAAAGGACAGGTTAAAAGGCCAGGAAATAGGAGTGAGATTCAAAATGTAAATGTTAGATTAAATGAAATTTTGTTCTTAATATCCCTTTTAGTTCATATTAACAGCTTCTAAGAAAATACAATTACTGACAAGAATTTGATGATTCCATGTTTAAAATTAAAATATTGACTGGATCCAAATTGGGTATTATAAACCACAACATGTATCATTTGATACAGGCATACAAAACAAGCAATGCAGTGCCAGTACAAGCTCAAGGCCAACTTTACAAGTCAATGTGCTGTGACATATAGACCACTATAAAGAAGTGGTATTGTGTGTATCAAAACAGCAATGATTTGCTGCTTGTATGATTGCCAGAGAAAAGTGTCTAGTAAATCTAATATTTGCTACTTAAATATGCTAACCTATTAAATATGCTTGCCCATAAGAAATGCAGAAACAAAAGAAGAATATATTTTTAGAATTGGAATCAATTCTAAAAAATCAGAAGCTATTTAATAAGCGGACATTAATAATACATTCAAGTTTAGAGTCATAAAATATATTTTTGAATAAATGTGGAGTGCTTTTCTGTATGTCTAACACTATATCGGTTCGAATTTGAAAAATATGAATGAATATATTGTTTTATTAAGAAGAGGGACTTTTCCTCATGAGAATTCATTAGAGTGACTATGTTCACATTAAAGTACTTTATGACTCATTGAATGTCATCACATTAATGAGGTAGTACTGTACAAGTCGAATCATCAGTTAGGAAATGTCAAGAGAATCTTCATGGTAATAAATTCCTGCTTAAGGTTATGGTAAGAGAAGTAATTTGGTGCTTACTACTTAATAATACAGAAAAAATAATTATATATTTTCACACAAATATTCTAATTTCCTATTATGTTTACAATTACTTTTCTAAATCATAAGAATATAAAATGGTATGTCAGTAAAAATTTCATAATTTAAAATTTTGAGGAGTTTATAGAAAACCTAAGGGTTTATATTAAGATTTCATATAAACATGCATTATTGACTAATAAATCTCAACATAAATAAATAATAATAATAAAGACCATACACATGTACTTTTATAGATTTAAAAAACAATTTTTCAGAATTGAATGTTGATGTAGGATCAGAAAACATGTAAGAGAAATATAAGCTACAGTTTTTGTGAAAATGTATATTTGCATGTCTAAATTAACATACCTGGATCTTAGTTTAATCATTTATGAACAACAGTCTACTAGATGATTGCTAATGTTAGTGATAGTTCTAGCATGTAAATATACTCTAAATATTTTTTATGGTATTAAAAGACTATTCATGATTTTGATGACAGTTTTTTTCCAGCTTAGCAACTGCCACTAAATCTTTAATTTTGCACTTCAACCATAATACTTTCACATTTTCTATATACTTTATCTTCACTCATTTACATGCTTTCAGATCCTTTTTCTTAGAATCTCTCTCACACATACTATTTGACAGAACTCATCCTTGTCATCACATTCTTTACTAAAGCTGGGTCAAGAGCATTCCTCAATTGTTTCCATGTGTTCTCTTCAAATTTGTGTTATAGTAGTTCTCACATTTCATTGTAATCAGTTTATTTTCCATCTCAAAGTCTAGAAAGTTAACTATATATAATTTCTTTCTATTTTATATTCAATAATGTATTGTAAGTACTCATCAAAATATATAGTAGAAGCATATTAACTATTTACTAAAATAACACATATTAAATGAAGTCATAAATGAATTTGAAGATTATAAGACTATATGATAAATTAATATTTAAATGTTTAAGAAACTTCCTCCAAATTTTCCACAGTGGTTGCAGTATTTTACATACTCATAAGTAACATGTAAATGTCCCAGTTTCTTTACATCGTTGGCAGCACTAGATATATTTGCCAACTTGATTGTGGCCATTCTAATGGGGGAGATTGCACAAAAGTTTTAATTGATATTTCCCTAAGGACCAAAGATGTCACGCATATTTTCATGTGCTTATTGGTAACTCTTGTATTCTTAAATGAAATGTCTACTCAAATATTTTGTCCACTATTTTAGTATTAATGAGTTTTAAAGTTAAAGAACATGTTTTACATGTTCTTTATATAAATATAAATTCTGAACACAAGAGTTTTAGCAGATACAGGATTTGCAAATATTTTCTTCTAATCTGTGGATTATCTTTTCATTTATTTTAGTAGTGTCTTTTGTAGTGCAGATATTCTTAATTTTGATGAAGTCTAATTTATCTTTTTTTCTTTTATAGATTGTACTTTTGATGTTTTATCTGGAAAATATTTGTCTAACCCAGTTCATAAAAATTTTCTTTTACATTTTATTTAAGATTTTTATAGTTTTAGTTCCTAAATTTATGTGTATGATCCATTATAAGATAATTGCATTGTATGATGTAACATAGAGATCTTAATTCATCTTTTTGTATGTGAATATCCAATTTTCCAACCACTATTTATTATAAAGACTATCCTTTCCTCATCCAATTGCTATGACACTTTTGTCAAAAATCAATTGTCTATAAATGTGAGGATTTATTTATAAACTATTAATTCAGTTCTATTTATTTATATGTGTATTCTTATTCTAGTCCTACACTTTTTAGATTTCTGTATCATTGTAGTAAATTGTGAAATCAGGAAGTATGAGTCTAAACTTCTTTTTCAAATTTCTTTTGATTACTCTGGATCCTTTACATTTACATATAAATTTGAGCAAGAATTTGTAAATTTGTCAAAAACCTCTACTGTTATTTTGATAAGGATTACCTTGACTCTAGATAACCATTTGTGGAGACTTGGCATTTTTAATATTATTGACCATTCAAATGAACAGGGAATGTCATTCCATTAACTTAGATCTTCTTTAATTTTTTCTTGCAATTTTGTGTAATTTTCAGTTTACGAGACTTCTGCTTTTTCTGTTACAATTATTTCAAAAGATGTTAATCTTTGTGATACTATTGTAAATGGAATTTGTTTTTTAATTTTAACTTTTAGATTATTTTTAATATACATAATATTTTACTACAATTTCAATATCTTATGCTATTATAATAGTTGTTGGTATTTGTTAACATGCTATATTCCCCAGATAAATCTCCTGTTTCTGACAATAGTGAACACTAGAATATAAGTTTGTTTAATTTTGACAGACAGCCTATGCAGTTTGTTAAAGGTCGGGTTGGCTGCAATCAGCCACTGAAATACAGTTAGGTAAAAGATTTTCATCAGAAATAACACCTGGAAGAGAAGGAAGAAAGCAGGATTGAGATGGAATAAGGTGACTGGCAATACATACCACACAACCCTTGACTATTCCAGTGGAAAGCTGTTCAGTGAACATTGTCCATTAAGTTTTCTGTGTTGTCAGATCCATCAGTCCTTCAAACTCCCACCTTGCTAAGTCAGAGTCTATAGGCCTCCCAGCAAAAGACATAACCTTATTTCCCATGGTTGGAGTGTCAGTCATTCATTGAAAGAGGATATAGGCAGCACACCCTCATGTTCATCCATGTAATTTTATAAAATCATTGCTTGAAAGTGTGGGAAGAGATGGAGTCAATTTCTGTCTCAAAATGGGAACTATGCTTATAATATCATCCTTGAGTTACACACTTTTGACTAATAAATCATGTAATAAATCATTGTTCTCTCAGAAGCAAAGCTAGTATTTGTGTGTAGTTCCAGAATGATGATCCAATTTGAACTGTGACCTGATTCTAGGGCCTTTTCAGTTGGTGTAGCTCTATTGTAAACCATAATTTTTTCTAAATGCAAGACAATGTAATTAATTTTTTTTTTCTTTTCTGCTTCAACAAAAATTTAATCCTTTGACTATTTTGCTTCTTGAATGCTTTAACTTTGCCAAGGAGGGATTATGAAATGAACAAAAAGGTTGTTACTCTTAATAGGAAGTTCTTATTGGATTAACTGCTTTCTGAAAATGAGGAATTATTGAGGAAGTCCCTTTTTATCCTTTAGTCCAACCTTACTATTTTTGCTGAACTTAGGAAATAATTTTCTCTAGTGGATAGGATAGGTTTATACAAGTCCCACAAAGTCCTACATTCTGGGAATGTAGCCGTATGTCTCATTTTGGACCCTCAATAAGCCCTGTACCATGCATTTTTTATGAGGAAAATCTGGTCCTCTATGCTTTATTCTTTAAGACCTTCATTCTGTTTCAACCCTAACTTGCTTAAGATCTCTTTTTTTATTCACATCTTTGAAAAATGTTGTTAAAATCAAATGAAACACATAAAGAAAACAGTTACGTTATTTATATTTTTGTACTATCATCAATCTTTAGAACTTTCCTGACAAGCAAATCTATAACAATAGATATTAAACCAGGAACATATGAGATGTAAGGCACTTTTGAACAGCTAATGAGAAAGAGAAATATTTTAATCTATATTTTCATAGCATAAATTTCTCCCACATGATTGAATATCAACTTTTGTTTTTTTCCTACCTCATCAGGAAGAGATCCAAGAAAACAATACCCAAGTAAGAGCTCACAAATATGGATTATGACATTTCATTAATATTGAACCTCAGGAAAGAGGCTTCTTTAGTTTCCAATTTAAAATTAATCTTTAGCTCATATTCCTATAGAATTTGCATTTTTAACTCAACAAATTGAGCCAAAGGCATTTGGAAAATGTACATTTCTTATTCAGATATTTTCTCTTCCTACAGCATATAAAACCATCAACTAAAAGAATGTAATAGTGTGTAAAGAATGCTGATAAATTTACAGATTTATTTTGCAAGGAAAATTTGAAACATGTTTTGTGTTTATTCAACTAATGGATTCTAAACATGTTTGCTATTATTTTGAGAAAATGATTTTTAAAACTATCACAATTAGAGTTGCCTAAATTTAACCACAGTTAAGAATTATTAATATTTTAAATTATATCATTATATTCCATTAAGTTCTCATCAAAATAGATTTTCTGTATAGCATTAAGTTCAAAATTCTAAAGAAAAATGTAGTAAAAGTCTACCAAAGAGACTCTTGAAAGCTCCTTTACTCAACGAAGGCCCCAACCTTTTTTAAAAATATGATTTAAATTTTTCTGCAAATAATATTTTGGATTAGAAAGAAGACATTTTATGTGATTAGCTCTCTTCATATTTCACTCATGATTTTTTTATAATTAGGGAAAATAAATGGTGCTAGATGTTATCAGTACTTGTAGAACAGCTTGCTTGTGACAAAAAGAATTTCACATGGATAAAATTTATTATAAGTTTATTATTTATTTGTGTGTGTGTATTTCAGAACAAACTACTTTATGCAACTGAAAGATCATAATATTATACAAGAACAAAATGAAATCAAGAATCTCACCAAGGTCCAAAATGAGTCACAGGGGTATATTCCCACAATAAAACATAGATCAGGCTCCGGGAGATGTTTTGGGATCCAGAAAGCAATAACCTATAAATTATTGTTCTTCATTAATAGTTGTTCCTATTTCATTTTTTTGGCTGACTCACAAATATACACATGCTTTATTGAAATATACATATACAGAAATGTTCTCACTTTACAAGCAACCCACTCCCCCATTTTAGTGATCTTCACAAAATCAGTACACCTATGGCATCAGCACACAGATCAAAAAAGTGACTATTTCCCTGCATATATTTTGGTATTATGCTTACTCAAAGTCTCTGTCTTCCTCCTCTAAGACTTTCACACTTTCAATACTTAATGCTTCATGGGCTCTGCCCATGAATTCTGCTCTGAATTTTCTTTCCTTCCTTCCTTCCTTCTGTCCTTCCTTCCTTCCTTCCTTCCTTCCTTCCTTCCTTCCTTCCTTCCTTCCTTCCTTCCTTCCTTCCTTCCTTCCTTCCTTTTGGTACTAAATATTTGGCCATGTCCATATAACTTCAGCAAATTTCTGATAGAGAGAACTTTTGGGAAATAGCCATTATCTGCATCCCTCTTTAGATGGAGTTATTATGTACTATTTTATTCATTTAACACTCTAGCCATATGCCAGATGCTGGAATTATGCTTAATTTAATCAGAAAGCATACTATGTAGTTTCAATATATGTAATTATACTTTAAAGGATAATTAAATAAATGCTCAAATGTTACCATAAATGCTCTGAAGAAGTACAAAGTTGCAAATGAGTTTAAAAGGGAGTATTTAACCTACTATGGAAAACCAAAAAGAGATTACAAGGGGAAAGTATAACATTTAAGCAGAAACATGAAGGATCAATACATTTCAGGTACAAAAAAAAATCTGTGTGTGTTTCTATGTCCATGTTTATGTGTCTTTATACATGTGTTAGGGTGTGAGAGTGGGCATGCATTCACAGCCTATTCACAAAAAGTATACTGTGGTTAAAACATAGTAAGAGAGATGGTGCTAAAATATGAGTACTACAAAATAGAAAGGTTCAGATGATGTAGGGTTAAGTAAACCCTGAAAGACTTGAGACTATATGACCTGAAAACACTTGAGAACACAATTGCAGAATTTAATGAGGACAGTAAAACGCTTATAGGTCACATATTTGTAACACTTATCAGAATTTCAAGCTCTATCATACTTAGAAATAGTTACATATATATGTGATTATTTAGTTTTTATGTGTTATCTTTTATAGACTTTACATTTTACAGGGGTTAAGGACATTTGTATGTTGTTTACCCAATGTCATTTGTAGGACTAGGGAAGAGAAAATACTCAATGAATAATTTTTGGAACAAAAAAGAATGATAATAAGGGTATTTGAATGAAATATAGAGAATGACTTATAAGCACAAAAGAATGGATGTGGGGACACCTGTTAAGAGACTGGTGAAGTAATTGACAAGTAGTGTGATCTCCAGAATTACTAACTAGCTTGAGAAGAAATTTGATAGGAAGTTGCACTTGAAAGCATGTTTACAATTTTCTTTGCAGAATCTGATTGAGAAAATGTCAATTATCTTATGAAAGTAAGAGGTGATTTGAAAAGATTCTTGGGACATATATCATCCCCTACTCTCCCCTTTACCAGCCTCTCCCCACACATCTTTCTAGGAGTAAGAAAATTATGGTGTTTAGCATAAATACAAACTATTAATACTTATAGCACTTTACAACTGTTTATATTACAGTTTATTAATAAACAAGGGTTTATTAAATCAGTGCACCATGGGCTTAATTTGGCATGAAGACACTTTTAGTTCTGGGGTTCTGATTTTCCTTTTTAGGGGGGGGGGAAGGGTTTGACTCTTTTAGCCAGTCCATTTAATTTTTTCATTGAATTTAAATGCCTAATTTAGTCACAACACAAATTAACACAATATAAACACTGTTATATAAATACAATATAAACACTGTTATATAAATACAATATAAATACAATATACAACACAATATAAACACTGTTTATATTACAGTTATATATATATATAACTGTAATATAAACAGTTGTATATATATAAATATATATATATTTATATATATATATAAAGATCTAGGGCCTGTCAGCTGCTTCTTTTAATTCTTTTAATTCTTTTAATTCATTTTAAAATACTGTCCCTCTCACTTTGATTCTACTTCACTTACTCTTGACTCCTTTCTGTTCTTTGACATCTTCAAGCTATTCCCCACCTAGAGTGTTTTTAGACTGGTTTTACCTGTACATGCAAATACTTTTTCTTGGATTCTTCTCACAAATGAATCATTTTTATTCTTTAAATTTCTGATCAAATGTAGGTCTCTATCATATATAGTCAATTATTCCACTTTTTATTTCCTGTAAAGAAGTTTTCACAGTATATGTTCATCAGGTTTAACAAGTTGTTTACTCATATATTATCTTTCTCTTATGAGAATGCATATTAGTTACAACCAGTGACCTTGACTGACTTATTCATCCTCACAGATTAGACAATTTATGACATATAATTGTTCCTCAATAAATAGCTGCTTATTTTTTTCATAAGTGAGATAAAAGTGGCTTAGATTTGGATTGTGGCAGAGGAGAAAAGTTATGAGAAAGTTATATAAAAGTTATATAAAAGATGAAATAAACGATATTTTATAAATTATTATATATGAGTGGTAAAAGAAGGAGGCATCTATTACCTGTTATTATTTATTTTTTTGTCAATCCATTCCAAAGCATATTTGCCAGGATTTAGACTTTTTTCTAGAAAGACATTTATATATGCAACAATCAGCTGCACGCAGGAAAGTAAAGATCACAGAGAAGGTATAGATATTCTTGCCAGAGAACAGGGAAGATTTCTATAGGAGAACATGGAAGTGTAGCAATCACCAAGGTTTTCTTTTCCAGTGCAAAAAACATCTGTTTCAGTGAAAAATTGTGACCCATATGGTAAACTATGTTAAACATACTACACTACAGAGCATTTTTGTTTTAACAGCTTTTTTGTGCTATGATTGGTATACAAAATACTGTACATATTTAATGTATACGTATGTATTTAAGGATGGGCATAGGCACGTGCCCGTGAAACTATTACCACAGTCAAGGTAGTAAACATATCAATCATCTCCGAAAGTTTCCTCATGCCCCTTTGTTTTTTGCTTTACTTTTTTGTGATAAGGACACTTAATATGAAATCTACACTCTTAACAAATAAAATTCTTGTCTGTCCAAGAATTCTTATGCCAACTATGAGTTAATAGTTTTTCCAAAAACACCCTCAGGTTTGCTAATTTGCTAAAAAAAAAAAAAAAAAAAAGACACACAGAACTCACTGGGATCTCTTATGCTTAGAGTTATGTTTATTATAGGGGAAGGATATACATTAAAGCCAGGCAAAGGAAGAAACATATAGGGAAGAGATTGGGAGAGTTCTGAATAGGAATTTCCCATCATCCTTAGAACATTTACTCTCCTGGAATCATGTACAACAATACACTCGAGATATTGCCAACCTGTGAAGCTCACCCAAGCTTCAATGTCCAGAGTTCTTATTGAGGTTCATTATATAAGGATGGTTCATTGACTTCCATGTGCTTGAACACAATTTCTAGGTTCCTCTCCCCAAGATGAGGCAATTATTTTGTGGCCCAAAGTCTCAACTCTGTAATCACATGGTTGGTCTTTGCATGAACATATTTCACTCCAAAACTGTAGACCCAGCCTGAGCCATCAAGTTAGCATAAATTATCAGGTTTGGTTATAGGGAATCCCCATGAATAACAAAATCACTCTTGTCACTCAGAAAATTCCAAGCGTTTAGAAGTTACCTTCCAGGAACTTGAACAAAAGCCAGATCTCTTTTTTGGTGAGGTCGAGCTTCTCACTGCATTGAAGGGGAAGCAGAGAGCTTTGTCTTTCATATCCTGAGATGACTGTAAATCTTTCCCAAAGGATATATTATCTCCAGGTTTGGAGGTATATTTACTATTGAAATATTCAAACTCAGGAGGATTGTACCGTGCAGGTACACAATAAATTCATGAAGAATTATCTCTCAACATCTTGGTCAGCCCTCCTTTTAATTAGAATTGGTTAAACATATGTCATACAATTTGCCTTCTTTAAACTGTATTCAATGCACCATGTCTTTTTAAAAAGTTTTTATTTAAAGAAAAAGTGAACATTAAATTTTCTAAATTAGAGGTTTACCATTTAAATACATAGGGTATCTGGTATGTTAAGGCTTGTCTGAAGAAATATATAAGTTTAAGCTCATCTGCAAAGTTTAACATCTAAAAAATTGGAAAATATAAAAAATCATTTTGACAAGCATTGATAGTCATAATGTCCCAGTTAAAACAACACATTAGTTTTATATAAAAAAAATATGTAGTGTAAGTATTTACGAGTGTTGAGTATATTTTGAAAAATAGATTTTAGAACATGGTTTTCTTTGGCCTAATGTTTACTGCAAAGCATTTCAAAATCCAGTATTTTTTCAGACATCTAAACTTACATTAGGTTTTGTATGGCATCCATCATATAACTGAATATATCAAAGACTTGATGTCACTTTATTTTTGAGAACATCTGGTACATTTGATATCAATTTTTGTTAATATGCTGCTTTTATTAATATTTGTATTAATTATTCAGATTTAAATGTTTTATTAAAGTCACTATCTTTGTATTTGAAATCTATGTTTATGTCCACCTATATATTGAACCAAGTAGATATTCATTATTATACAATCTTGAACTGATCTTACAAATTATTATAAAATCTTGAACTGATCTTACAAATACTATTACAATTAATATTATGAAATATAATTTAATTCAAAATAAAAAACATTAGACCTTGAAATCTGGTTAGATCTAATATGAGGTTGTGTGGTTTTTCGTACATTTTAAGTTATTTCAGGATAATACCTTCGTTTGCTCATATATTTCATCTCAAGTAATATTTTTGTGCTAAAAATCCCAAGAAAACACAAACCAACATTTTATTACCAAAACATATACTTAATGAAAATTAAAAAAATGAAATAAAGTATGTGTTGGACTATACATACATAGCAAATACATATGTTTCAATGGTGTATCTCCATACAAATGCCAATTAAGATTATTAGTTAAATCTATGTGTGAACAAGGTTAGAGTGGAGACCCACTAGAGCAGTAGTTCAGTAAGAAGGGTAGCATTATGTGTGAAATTCCATGGTCTGGATGGAGACAGGAAATGGGCCACTCCTTTGTTCCAACAGAGGGCTGCATTGAGAAAATTTTTCATGAGAAGCAGAAGCAAGCAAAATATACTAACAGAAAATATATGGGTTCATGGAAGAAAAATAAAGGATTTCTCTAGGAAAATAGTTTAAATGCACTTAAAATTTAATGCTAAAAGTCAATTCTCTATGAAGAAAATATAAGAATAAATAAAAAATGGTCTGTATTACAGAGACAAGGATTATAATTAACAGGGTTTTCACTGTTTTTTTTCTTTGTTTGCCTTTCGATTTATTAGAGTAAGCATTTTTCAACTTTCCAAAGATGTACAATACTCTGTGCTAGTTGTTCAAGGGTTCATAAAGGTGAATAAGATATTTAAACAATTGAATATTATTCAAGGAAAATTGAAGTTAGTACTAAGAAAGAGAAAAATGTGCTATTGTACAGAGGGAAAATATGATATTGTTCTTATATAAAGAACAATTTATATTCTAAACAACAAAAGTACAGCCAATAGAAAAAGTACATAATTTTATCAAATAGCCACATTCACTACTTATGTAATGCTAAACAAAATTTTATTACAATACACTTAAAATAAAATAGATTGAATTAACTTTTTCTGCAAGTGTTTGTAAGCACAAATTCTTATCACTCTTCTCTACTACTGCATAGGAAATTCTGGAACAATAGCAGCATGTTATTTGTGGCCTAGAAAGTTCAAGTTCTAAAATACAATGGTAAAGCAATAGAAAGTTAAATTCAAGCCAAGTGGAAGAAGAGAACCTAGAAAAGTGCATTGAATATATCTACACAAAATAATAATTTCTAAAAGTGCTTTATTATTTTTTTCTCAGATGAATCAAACCCAATGGTAGTTGTCTGTATAAATAAACAAATAGAGAAGACATTATTTTGTCTAAAAACATACAACCACTCTTCTTTAAATGTCCACAATGAACTCAAACAAGCCCGGGAATAACTTTTTTACCCCAGTGTATCTACACTTTCAGTAAATTAAATTTTGTTTTACTGATCTTATTTTTTTTACTCTTTTATTGCAATCCACCTGATTTTCTCATCTCCTGTATAAGACATTGTCTCCTTTGGTGAGTGTACCAAAATGGCCATAACTTTCATTGAAATTAATGGGGGAAGTTGTCGAAATTAGTTAAGATTATTCTATTTGTGTTATCTCTAGAAATGATAAAGTGAACAATATTTTCCTTCAATGTCTTCATCTATCTATCATATTTTCCTTTTGCTCTCTTGATGAAGACTCCTAAATGTCAACTGATCTTATACCTCCATCATGGTTGAAAGAACTTAGGTTCACAACTAGGCTTCTCAAAAGAGTACTCTATTTGTCTATCCCTCAATTACTCATTTTGTTTTTCATTGATTTCCCCAAATCCAAAGAACAATCTTATTTACCAACTGCACAAATTCCTTAGCACTATTCACACTATTTTTTGCTAAAATACCTTTCCTTTTGAAATATTTTCTGAGATTCTAATATAATATTAGTCAGAATTTTTCATCAATTTACCTATTGTTTATTCAATAAAAATTATTTTTGGAATTAATGTATATTTCCTGCTCTCAAGTGGAATGTGAAAAAATAAATGTATTATACATTGGCATTATTACTTCAATGATAGATCTAAGTTTCTAATACCAATAAGGCAATGAGACAGACCCAGAGACCCAATAGAATTGGTGGTTGTAGTAACAGTTATGGGTATAAGTACATTTTTTCTGAAGAGGGTAATACATAGGTTAGGCATGAAAAATGAGTAGAGGAAACAGTTATGAACAAGAGAAAGGACATTTTTATCCAAAAAATGGAAATAAAAAAATACAGTCTAGTGTTCTATTGTTATGGAGAATCACAGGATAATTTGCTGGTTCATCAGTGAGAAACAAAATGTTGAAAGAAGTGCTCAATGATTTTTTTCAGAAGGAAATATTTCTTCTCACTCATTTCCTGAATCTTAATTTTTTTTTTTTTATAGTGCCGATATCTGTATGTGCTGGCTAGTCTTAAAAATTCATGAATAAGGGTATACATGGATTCCCTGATGTGAGTTAAATCATATTGACATATATTTCTATAATACATAGTACTGCATTCTAAAAGATATTTTTTTAATGAGACAATATAGTGCAATGAGATTTTAAACAAAAAAATGTATACTCTTAGCCATAGGATTATGAACTAGCCTTATTATATTGAGATTCTGTAAGTATGCTGAGGACATTTTTTGTTTTACCTGTTTATAACATGAATAAATATTAATAGAAAGACATTTTTCTTCACTTTAAATTTATTATAAAATTGACTTATTTCCAGGAATGGAACCTAAGTCACTTAGACTACTATAACTGGCAGAAAACAACTGGGACTTTCGATTAAATCTAAAACAAATCTTATTGAAAGCATCAGAAATTAAGTCTTTGAAAAACATCAAGGACAAGATATAAGATATATATATATATATATATATGTAATATATATACACACACACATGCACCCACACCCACACATGCGCCCACATAGACATATTTATTTAATATGAATTAAGACCAGAATTTAAGGAAAATTTTCTCTTAGAAAAATCTGTCAATAGTAAAGTGTTGCCTGAGAGTCTTGGCAGCTCTTTTGACTTCCTTTTCACGTGATGGTGATAAACTATCTATCAAATTCAGAGCCCAGATATGTTGAGACTAGTGCTCCCTTCTCCTATTTTTCAATGGGATCCTGAAAGTCTATGGCATGAGAGTAAAATGAAGTTGAGATAGCCTGGCTCTAAGAAAACTACTACCAAACTTCAATGATCTTTATTCATATAATAAATTCAAATGATCTGGTATTATTACTGCCCTTAGATTCCTGCAAACATGAATTCTCTCTGTGTGAAGATGTTATCCACGATTTGCAATAATATCTATACTTTCTTCATACAAATTCCAGACTTCAGCTAAAATTAACCAGGCTTTTTAAGATAGGAGTAAACAAAAGAAACAATTAAAATTAAAACAGTTACTTAGAGGCTCTTGATAACTGAAATATGCTAAAGATATCATAATTATTATATTCTAACAGACTACAGACAAGACAAATAATTTTTCAGAAAACTGGAAACTATTAAACAGAACAAACTAAATAAAACAGAACATACAAAAACAATTAAGAATTCAATGGATGATGTTAACAGTTCATTTAGTACAAATAAGGAAAAACTTGTGAAGCTAAAGAATGGAATGAATCACAGAAGGACAGAATTATATAAGATGTAAAAAAAAAGTAGGGATGTACACATAATTTGTACTGGTGTGCTAGGGTTGTCATAATAAAATACCACAGACTGGGTGGCTTAAACAATAGAAATTTATTTCTCACAGTTTTGCAGTCTGGAAGTTCAAGATTAATGTGTTGGCAAGTTTGGTTTCTCTGAAGCCTCTCTTGTTGAATTGTTGCCTTAGTGCTCTTTCACCAGTTGGTCTTTCATATGTAGACACACATGCTTGAGTTTTCTTCCTCTCTATAAAAAAAATCAGTCATATCAGATTAGGTCTTCACTCTCATGCCTTTTTTAGTCTTAATTACGTCTTTAAAGGCCCCGTGTCCAAATACAGTCATATTGGGTTTAAGGCTTCAACATATCAATTAGAGGGAAGGGGACACAATTCAGTATACAACAATATGAAAAAGTCAAGCATATACACAATTTGAGTTCAAGAAAAAAAAAAAAAAAGAGAGAGAGACAAAATTCCAGAAAAAAATATTTGAAAAAACAGGAATTAACAATTTTCCCAAACTAAAAAAAGATAGTAAGTAGCAATTACAAAAAGCAGCATATCAAACACCTCCTGAAAATGTAGAAAAATATCTGAAAATCAAATCAAATAGAAAATTTCAAAAGCAGGCACAGAACAAAAAAATCCATATTGTCTTCACATAACCAGAAAATATACCGATGACATTCTTCTCAATAGAAAAGTGGATGCTATATCTAATAAAATACCATATAAAGTAAGTGTAATATATACATTTTTTGGCAAGCAGAATCTGAGGAAATATGTTATATGACGACTGATCCAGATGGAAGCTCAGAAATTTATAAAGAGTAAATATGTTATAGCAAAACAAGTATTGACTGGATTAAAAATTATTAATGTCTTAAGGGTTTTAAACAATACAGAGAATAAAAATATAGGTTGCATATAAGAGTTGGCAAGTTACATAGTTTTAAAGTGTTCAAAAGTCCTTGCATTACCTAGAAAGTTATAAAAGTAAGCAATATATATTAGACTTTAAAAAACAAAGCTCCATGTTTAAATGCCATAATTATCATTCAAAGAATAATAAATGAATATAGCAAAAACCTTTTAGAAGGAATATAGATAAATTTAAAAAAATCAATCAATTTAAAGTAGAAAATAGCCAGTTTAAAAATGAGCAATAAAAACCATAAAGTGTGAGATAATTTTAAATCAAAATAAAGAAATACAAGATGCAATATTTAAACTCCATATATGAGGTTTGCATTCAAGAACAAAATTTTTTAGTCTTTAAAGAATTTCTATAAATTCTCCTTAATGAAAACATAAATTTAATTATAGTGCTAGTGTTTTAGAATGTAAATGAAGGAAAAAGAAACACCATGAAAATATATACAAAGGAAGTCATTTGTAGATTCCGTGATCTATCACATAATTAGGAGGAATTTCACGTACTGTCGTACTTTACATGTTAGATAAAAAAAATGTGTTTTCCTATAACAGAGTTTGCAAAAACTACTAAGAGGAAAAAGGTGTCAAATTAGCCATTGGATTTAGCAGTAAGAAGGTCATTAACAAGTTGAGGGATAGCAGGTTTGGTGTAGTATTGAATTGCTATTCAATGTGGTGTGAGGTATGGAGTAAGTAAGATGAAAGTAGGAGTGTAAGTGGAAGAGAAAAGAATATGGAATAACTGAGATAAATGTGTGGATGAAAAAGTGCTATGCTTAGGATAAATGAAAGGATATGGACTAGGCGAGTTTGATGATTTGTTTGTAGGACAGTGAGTGTGTTCCTGTGGTATGTTTTCATTTTTCTTTGAGAAAGATATTAGCATAGTGAAATTCTTAATGTTGAGGTGTTAATGTCATCCAAATGAGGAGTACATCAATAAAGTATTAAGTTTTAATATGTATTTTAACGAACTACATATTACTCCTTAAAGTATTTATTTTCAAATTGTGGGCTATATATCTAATTTTGTATGTATCATATGGATATTTTTATCACAATTATTATATGTCTACAGCAATGTCTACTGGCAAATTAAAATATGCCACCCATTCCACCCACTATTCTGATGTTAGTGATCCAGGACTGGTTTTCCACTGGGTCCCAAGAAGGACACTGATCTTAGCAGAGGTTAATGTGAAAGAGGTAGCATTTGAAAAACAGACTCAGACTGAAAATCAAAATGGGTTTGAGGAAGAAAGCAAAAGTTAAATAATCTTTATTGGGAAAAAACATAGCAAAATTAGAGATTTAAGGAGGATATGTAATTTCTCCAATATTATTTTGAGAAGAGGAAATCTTAGATGATGATGGCTGTTATTAAAAAAACATGTCAAGTCTCTTCATAGTCATTGCTGCTTAGTTAACAGGGATGGCCTGATATTTGATACACACTATTCTGTTTTAATTGTCTCAAAGGATCACATATGTCTATAAACGACTGATAAGTAGAATCTATATAGATCTCAGGAAAATCAGCAAGAAAAAATGAAACAATCCCATTAAAAAGTGGGCAAAGGACATGAACAGAAACTTTTCAAATGAAGATACACTAATGTCCAACAAACATTATGAAAAATTTCTCAACATCTCTAATTATCAAGGAAATGCAAATCAAAACCACAATGAGATATCACTTAACTCCAGTGATAATGGCTTTTATCAATAAGTTCCCAAACAATAAATGTTGGCATGGGTTCAGAGAGATAGGAGCACTCATACACTTTTGGTGGGACTGCAAACTAATACAACCTCTATGGAAAGTAATATGGAGATACCTCAAAGAGCTACAAGTAGAACTACCATTTGATCTAGCAATTAAAGGGAAAAAAGACATTCTTTAAAAAAGACATCTGCACTAGAATGTTTATAGCAGCACAATTTACAATTCCAAAGATGTGGAAATAACCCAAGTGCCCATTAATACATGAGTGGATTTAAAAATGTGGTAAATGTATATCATAGAGTTCTACTCAGCTACAAAAAACAATGGTGATCTAGCACCTCTTGTATTACTCTGGATAGAGCTGGAGCCCATTCTACCAAGTAAAGTATCATAAGAATGGAAAATGAAGCATCACATGTACTCACCATTAAATTGGTATTAATCAACACTTAAGTTCACATATGGAAGTAACATCCATTGGGTATTGAGCAGGTGGGAGGTGGGGAAGGGATAGGTATATTCACACCTAATGGGTTCAGTGCCCACTGTCTGGAGGATAAACATGCTTGAAGCTCTGACTTCAGTAGGGCAAAGGCAATGTATGTAAATAAACATTTGTACCCCAGTAATATGTGGAAATAAAAAAAAATGGGGGCAAACTTGGGCTTACTACATTGTATTTAAAATGCACACATACATATTAATATTCTTTGTCTTGGAGGACATAATTATTTTAAGAAATTTCAAGAAAATCCTGTAAGTATTAATAATGATATATCTGTGTATGCAATATATATACATATATACATACATATTGATATATAAGTATATCTATAAATGATATTTATAGATATGTGTGTATATTATATGTGCCTATATGTATTATATGCATTTATATATTATGTGCATGCATGTATATATGTGTATGCATATGTGTGTGTATGTATAAAATCTGAAAAACTAAGAGAGATTTCATGAAAGACTAAAAGTAATATATTTCTTGCAGAAACAAATTTTTAAGATAAATTATCATGCCAAGAAAATTAATACAAATATTTTGATTAGATAATTCTCACCTATTTTATCCACATTTTAGGATGAATTAAAATATAAATGCCGATCATTTAGCATATAGTTCAAAATGGAGAATATGATTATTTCTACTTTTTGGTACATGTAGTTTTGTACAGAAATCTCTTAATTTCACATTGCTTACTTGCTTTGTCTTTTTCCATCAGATTGTTAATGCGCTTTCTTTGTTGCTATTGGAGTTGAATTATTACTTGGTAGAGAGTACCACCTACCCAAATTCAAGTGAAGAAAATCTGTATCTTATAGCTCTTCTATATTTAACTAATTTTTTTGAAATCTCTTCCAAATGTGTTGTTAATGCATTTAGCAAAATATGGTTGATCATATTGACAGTTTATTTTGCTATGCTTGTGAAAAAGTTATTTTCTGAGAATTCCATCTTATAATTGTATTTTTATTTTATGATTTGATGTACAGTGTCTCCCTTTGACACATGGCTAAAACATCATTTTCCACTAGTTCTAAGTTGATTTTTTACTATACTAAGTATTGGCCTTAAGAGCTTATGTTTCTCCAATCATGCATTGTAAGGCTTGAACTTACATTAAAATAATTTGTTCGATAAAACAATTCCAAGGAAAATGATTAGGGAACTGAGGGATGTGAAAATGGATGAAACAAAAGCAAATCCTAGGTTGTGCTGTTAATCTCATTAACACTAGGGACAAGAGGACTTCAACATCCTTTAGGACTATCTGAGGAGCCATGCTAAATGCACCTCAGAATGTCTGTCTGATATACAGAATAGAGTTTGTATCACCGACTCTCTTCTCCCATTGATTGGTGGTTCTTCCCAGGCTTTTTACATGCTTGCATTTCCATGTTTGACAAAGGCTCCTGTGAAGACTAATGGAAGTAATTCTCTTAGTGGCAGTGGCAAACAATCTTCAAGACAGAAAGCTAGAGATGTCTGTTGCAATTGAAAAAAGGTGCCACTATTAGGCTACATCTAATTGAAACCTATTGCAAAAGCAATGGCTAGACCAAAACAGTGGCTAAAAAAATGCGAGATAATTATTAATTAGCCACAACCTACTCCACTCCTTTTGTCCTTCAGCTATACCCATTTTCTATATCAAATCCAGTCTATTATATATATATATATATGTAATATACACATACATGTATATATGCTTGTGTGTATATGTGTCTGTGTGTGTGTATATATAAAATATAAATGGTTGTCCTTTTTTGTCCATTGTAGCACCTCTGCTATAAATTTGGTTCCTAGTTCTCAGATCTGTTATGTAAAATTCCATATATTAAATAAGACATTTCTTAGAATTGCAATAGTGGTGATGGCAGTGGTATTTTGTGCAGCAAAGGCAAAATAAATTCTGTAATTGAAAACAATTCCAAGAAAGATGAATTTCTGTCATTTTCAGGATGAATATGTTGTAACAATTAACGTGAAAAGAATGTTGGCTTGGTTCATTAAGGAATAGCCCCATATTTAGTGGACTGAGCTGTTTAGCTGCTGACAACTAATATCCTCACCTCCTATCATCTTCTACACTCAGTACTTTCATAATTTTATGCACACAATGTCTCATTAATCTTGATAATAAAATAAGAAAAAAAAATCCATAATACCATTTTTATTGTTTATGATACTATACCTTTTTTTTCAAATTTGAAGGTTCGTAGAAATTTGATCATTAAAGTATACTGCTTCTATATAATTAATGATTATATCAATAATCTTCAAACTTTCTCATTATTTTCCCCCACCATATCTAATACATTAGCATGTTCCATGGGTAGAGAATATTTTCATGTTGGAAGTCCCCATAAATTTTCCTGTAATCAAATAAGGATGGCTTCAAGAAACTTCCATTAGATATACTTAAAACTGTGCATTATTTTGTAAAAATCTAACTGCTATGTACTTAATGATTTCAAAAACTGAAAATAATTTGTTAATTTTAAAGTTGACCAACCTTTTCATGACTTTGTTGTGTTTGCTTTTGTTGGAAAGTATTTGAATATTCAGCTGTAGCATGGAGGTCCACAGTTTCAGTTGATCCTCTCCATGGGTATAAGTGTCCTTAAGTGATCTTGAGTTGGGTTGGTAGGAGAACATAGATTCACAGCAATAAGAGGCTGAAGGGCAAGCAAACATTTTGGGGGCATGTTGCTGAAGGGATGGGTATTCTGCATTTTTTCATATTTCAATCAAATCTTTCTTAGCAACAAGCAATGACTTTAAAATGTCATCTACTGTGAGCTCAATCAATTCCATCTGTAGTTCTTTAGGTGCCTTGGTGATATCAATTATGTGAGGCTGAACATGCTAAGCTCAGTATGATTTTCAAAATCAGTGAACCATTGCTTGTATTCTCCAATTAAGAGGTCTATAACAACAGCATATTCTTCAAATGATTCACGTATATCATCCTGCTCATCAATGACCTTTGCTAACTGGGGCAAATATTCATCCAAAATTTCCTTTTGAAGAAAAAGCGTTTTGAAAAAAGATAGCTTTTTTCAAAATGCTTGGATTTTTTTTGCTGCATATCATATATAGACTTAATTTTACTTTGTAAAGATATATTCAAGTCATTTTTTGACATGATAACACATAGAAATACTGCATTACTATAGAAATTTTCTTTCAGTCAATTCACATTGCTAATTCTGTTCTTCATAAAATTTAGCTATCTGTCCTTGCAGAGATAAAATTTTGACTAATATCTGTCCCTGTAATAGCCTTACATTATAAACTATGTAAGGCTACAAATACACACTGAATATCTTACCATCCATCTTTAGTATGTTACAAAACTGATGATGCCATGTTGCTTTTGAATGAATATGGTTAATAATACTTATAACTTGCTGTAAAGTGTCACTTAAAATAGTAGCTTTAGCACAGAGATTTTGCTGATGAAGGATGCAAGGAAAATAAATGGAAGCATCTGGATCTGTCAATATATTTTTATTTGTGCAAAAAACCCTTCATATTTTCCTGTCATGGAAGGTGCATGATCTGTATATATACTTACTAAATTTACTAAATTCAGTCCAATTTCATGACATTTACCTTGAAATTTGTTGAAAAAGTCTATGTCCTGTGTTTTGTTCACAGTAGTGCCCAAAACAAGTAATTGACAGCCATCAAGTTAGCCCTTATAGTTATTAGTATTATGATTGTGCTGGTCAATCTAGGAAGATTATTTCATTGAAACTTATTTTATTCTTTGGTTTTTTTAAATACATTCATTTTGAAAATAAAATAAAAATATAAGAGAAGAACAAAAATATATTAATAAAAGAAAGGAATTTTTTTTGTAAAATTTGGTTTCAGTCAAAAGGCCAGACTTAAAGACCTAGAAGGTCACATGTAGCCTTAATTCCACAGGTACTCCACCCCTGTTCCTGTTGGCAAATCATTTAAAATATGTGAAAAAATTATTTTATGTCATTTTACCACATGTATTGTCATGCCCTGACCTAAACCACCATCTATTCTCAGTGAAATTACTGCAATAGTCTCCTTACAAGAATTACAAAAAAACAAAAAAAAACCATTTTATCCAGCAAATGTGGCAAAAAATAAAGCATAAAGATGAAAAAATGCAAAAATTAAAAGTTTTTATTTATTATTTTATCCAGTGCATGAGGCAAGAAAAATAAACTAAACGTATAAAAATGAAAAAAAAAAACCACAAAGTAAAATAGTTTTTATTTAAGATGACATGCTCATGTTCTATTAAATCTTCAGAAATCTACCAAACCTGTTTTGTTTCCCCCAAAACAAAAGAAAAATCTAGAGCTATTAATAATAAGCAAGTTTAGTAGGGCTACAGAATATGTTATTAATGTGCACAATTCTATTACTATACCCTCACAATAAACAACCCATAACTTAAAAAGATAATTTAATTTATAATGACATCAAAATTATAAAACACTTTGAAATAAATTGAAAAAGAAATAAAGAACCGTGGCACTCAAATTATAATACATTGCTGAGAGATATTTAAAAAGAAGCAAATATCACCAGCAAGAGACAGATGGACACTCTGTGCCTCCAGAGGTGATAGCCTGAGAAGCGCACATCACCACTGATGTAGAATTCCGGCTAGAAATCTGTAACCCGAATCCAATCATGAGAATCACTCATCTAACCCAAAATGAGGGATATTCTTTAAAGAAAAAAAATGTATTCTTCAAAAACATCATTTTTCATAAAAGACAAAGAGAGGCTATGAAAACGTTTCAGGTTAGAGAAACATAGAAATATAATAACTAAATGAAAAGTATGATCTTCATACTGGAGGGAGAAAATGTTATAAGGGACATTAAGTCATTGGAGCTCAATGGTACATTAGGTGTATTTAAAGAAATGTTCAGCTTACTGATGTTGATACTTGCACTGTTGTTATGTAAGAGAATATTCTTATTCTTAGAAAATACATAGTGAATTACCTTGGGGTAAAGGGATGGGATGTATGAACTTATTTTCAAATGATTCAGAAAAAAATGTATATTTATTTTTTATTTATGTATACACGATGAGGGAGAAAGAAATAGCACAAATGAAAAGCTAATGGCACAAAATGTTAAATCCAGGTCAATCTGAGTAAAGGACATAGCAGTGTTCTGTGGACTGTTCTTATTTTTGCAACATTGCTATACAGAAAGTTCTGGACTTACGAAGGATAGACTTATGATTTGTCGATTTATGATGGGTTAACTCCATCCCAAGTCAAAGAGCATCTGAAATTTGAAATAATTTCCAAATAAAATATTTTCAAAAAAGTAAAAAAAAGAATAAAACAAGCAAATATATGGAGATATATACTATGTTCATCAATTGGAAATCTTAATAAGTTTAAGATGCTAGTTTTTAATTGATGTACAGATTTAGTAAAATTCACATAAAAAGTCCAGTATCATCTTTATGTAAGTCAATAAGCTGTTTTAAAAAATTATAAAGAAAGGCTAAGAGTTTACACTAACGTAAAAAGAAAACAATCTTAGAAAGAAGAATTTACACTTTCTAGTTTCAAAAATTGCAATAAATGGAAATAAGATGTTGTGATATTGGCATTTGGCTAGACATATAAAATGAGGGAACAGACTAGATAGCATAAAAATAATTGTTACTTAAGCTTATTAAAAGATGCTCAACATCATTAGTTAATAGGGATATGTAAACACACACACATATTTAGATACACCTACAAACTTGCTATACTGGCTATTAAAATAACAAAATCAAGTATTGGAGAAAATATGTGGAAACTAACTAAAACCTTCATAAAATGCTGGTGGTTACATACAATAATACAGACTCCACAGCAAACAGTGTGGAATATTCTATCCCCATGACAAAAAAAAAAATCACTTATATGTAGGAAGGATAGTAGAACATCAATTCATATTTACTCTCTTGCCTAAGGAATACGCTAACTTTTTAAGACTTTCATATTATAGTCTGTAGCAACTTTTAACATGTTGATATGTTACACAGCATCACATAGGTTTACTATGTCAGTAATAGGCTACTAATCAGAACTGGTTAACCAGAATTGACAATTACGATGGATGTTCTAGTGAGAGCCATGTGCTCATGAGGTGATAAACAGACTCTGCAAAAAGGAGTCTTCCTTATTTGTGAAGATTTCAGGAGTTCAAAGATTTTATTCATATTGAAACACCCCTTCTAAGATGTTTTAAAAAATATTGTCCATTATATCCCCTTATCACTATGAAAGACACCTAGTGCTATTTGTGTTTCCCAGTTAAAGTGTCACTTTTCACATCCTTTGTCTCTTTAGTTTAGATCTAATTGGCATATATTAATACTATATTTCTTCTTTAAACTACTATTCATTTCTTACTAAAAATGATAATTAGATAAAATAAAATTTTCCCATTTTTTCCTCTCAAAAAGATCACAAATATCTTGAGGAAATATACTGTGAACTGTAACCCATACTTCTCAAATTTCACAATCTCAGAAGGGTTACTTTAAACTTGAGGCAATAATAGAAACGTAACTAATATCTACCTTAATACTTAATATTTTACATAGCTGTTAATAGCTAACTTAATATAATATACTACCTGCTGGGTTTCTACACTTCACCATACTTTTATCTTTTCCATGAATAGAATTATTATAATCACATCACTTTAGTGAAGTGGATTTACCATACAGTTTCAAAATATATAACTTTCTAAAATGTGATACTCTTATTTTCCTCTTTTATTTAGGATATTTGAAAACATTACATAAAGAACATTTTTAAGTTCTCACATAAACTTTCCAAATTTTCTTTCCTCCACTATGGACCTTGAAAAATCTGGGCTTCTCAAAATTTATGTTCCTTTGAATTTATGTGTTTTGAAAATGTGTGTCCCTAGAATATACAACTATAGGCCCATTTTTCCAGGAGTATCAAATTTATTGAAAGTTTAGTATAATACTTTATTTTAATATTTAAATATCCAGATGTATTATTTAAGGTAATTACATTTATGTTAAAATAAAATCAGTCTTCAAATACATTTACATATATTAATATTACTTTGAGCTGCAGCCATAGATACCAGAGAAGCAAATTCACTAGTCTTATTACACATCTAAAAATCTATAATAAGAATGAAAATTCAGTGCTTCATATGTAATTTCTATTTCTGAGGAAAAAGAGACGTATTATGGTGTAACTCCAAGAGCTCATGATGTCTGTTCATTACCCAGATATCTGTACCATATCTAATTTTTAGCACATTAACTGCCATGTGAATTGTATTTAACACAGGCTAGTTTTGAGCTCGGGGTCTCTAGAAGTACGTGCAACACATGTCTCTTCACCTTAAGGGCTGTGTGAACTATTTTTCAAGTTGCATAAAACTCGCACACAGAAAACAATAAAAAATAACACAATTTTCATAAAATTAGAAAGGATTGTTTTGTTTTCAAAGTTTCTATTCTATTTTCATAAACACCATAATGGTCCCAAGGGGGAAAAAATATTTTATAGAGTGGCAGTCAATGTGTTAAAAAGTAAATTTCCATAAAGTTATATGTGCATTATGAATTATTATGAAATAAGCATCGGATAGTCATAGTGGTATTGATAAAAGCTGTAAAAATTTTATATGCATTTCATACAAAGGTGAGCCAGAATACAGACATCTCTGACAATGTTGATACATTTGTACCACTACATCTCATTGGTAATTTTCAAGCATTTGCCTTTCTTTGTTATATAAATCTTCTCTTTCCAAAGAAATCAATTGGGATTAGAGGTTTATTCTACTGCTAAAATACAAAGCAAAAAGGTCAAGAGGAGAGTGACCTTATTTTTATCAGAAAAATACACTTAAGCAGCAACAGTAGGTTCCTCTCTTTTGTGAGTTTCCCTCCACCTGAGTGTGGTTCTGGTACTTAAAGGTACAGTATTTCTTTTGTACATAACATAGCCCTAATGCAAGCCAATTGTCTACTGTATAAAATATTTATAAAGAAATATTGATCCATTCTCCTACAGAAAGTTACTATTTTATACTTAATGAGAAATGATTTGTGAATTTCCAGCTTGATGCTTTCCTAAGAGATTTAAAAGATTATTTTTTTTGCTATAAAAAAATCACCATATAAACAGAAGCAAAAATGAATACCATACGATCTTCTTAATAGATGCACATAAAGCATTTGACAGAATTCAACAATCTTTTATGTTAAGAACGCTTAACAAAATAGGAATACATGGGACTTACCCAAAAATGATACAAGCCATATATGACAAACCCACAGCCAATATCATACTGAATGGGGAAAAATCGAAAGCATTCCCACTTAGAACTGGAACAAGGCAAGGTTGCCCACTTTCTCCACTTCTATTCAATATAGTGCTGGAAGTCCTTGCTACAGCAATCAGACAATAGAGTGGAATTAAGGGCATCCAAATGGGAGCAGAAGAGATCAAACTCTCACTCTTTGCTGATGGCATGATATTATACCTAGAAAACCCCAAGGATTCAACCCAGAGACTCCTTGAATTGATAAATGAATTTAGTAAAGTCTCAGGATACAAAATTAATACACAGAAATCAGAGACATTCATACATGCCAACAAGAGTACAAGTGAGAACCAAATCATAGACTCAATTCTCTTCAAAATAGCAAAAAAGAAAATAAAGTACCTAGGAATATATTTAACTAAGGACGTAAAAGACCTCTACAGGGAGAACTATGAAACACTGTAAAAGGAAATAGCAGAGGATGTAAACAGGTGGAAGAGCATACAATATTCATGGGGTGGCAGAATCAACATTGTTAAAATGTCTATATTTCCCAAAGTGACCTACAGAGTTAATGCAATCCCTATTAAAATACCATCATCTGCTTTGTCAAAGATTAGATGGCTATATGAGGATGGTTTTATATCAGGATTCTCAGTTCTGTTCCATTGGTCAATATTCCTATTTTTATGCCAGTACCAGATTGATTTAATTACTACAGCTTTGTAGTATAGTTTGACATCTGGCATATTAATGCCTCCCATTTTGTTTTTGTTGCCTAGAATTGCTTTTGATATTCGGGGTCTTCTTTGGTTCCATACGAAGCATAAAATTATTTTTTCTATATCCGTGAAGAATGTTGATGGGATTTTAATAGGTATTGCATTGAATCTATAGATTAGTTTGGGTAGTATAGACATTTTAATGATGTTGAGTCTGCCGATCCATGAGCATGGAATGGATTTCCATCTGTTTACATCCTCTGCTATTTCCTTCCTTAGTGTTTCATAGTTCTCCCTGTAGAGGTCTTTTACCTCCTTGGTTAAGTATATTCCTAGGTACTTTAATTTCTTTGTTGCTATTGTGAAGGAAACTGAGACTTTGATTTGGTTCTCGATTTGATTGTTGTTGGCGTATATGAATGTAAATCTACCATTTGACCCAACAATCCCATTACTAGGCATCTACCCAAAAGATCCAATGACACTCTACAAGAAAGACACCTGCACTCGAATGTTTATAGCAGCACAATTCATAATTGCAAGGCTGTGGAAGCAGCCCAAGTGCCCATCAATCCAAGAATGGATTAATAAAATGTGGTATATGTATACCATGGAGTACTATTCAGCTCTAAGAAACAATGGTGATATAGCACATCTAATATTTTCCTGGTTAGAGCTGGAACCCATACTACTAAGTGAAGTATCCCAAGAATGGAAAAACAAGAACCACATATACTCACCAGCAAACTGGTATTAA